>JABUQX010024462.1:52500-62500 GCA_015478945.1 Trachelipus rathkii | reverse complement strand
ACACATAATTCATGCGACAATAAAGCACCTCTAGTACTACGATTGTGATGCAGATTTGGCGGAATGCGAGAGATAAACTCTCTCGCGCACTTGTCGTTGTAATACCTATAGTAAAGAGATAAGAGTACCTATGTCCCATCGAATATATGATATTTATATATATATATATACTATATAATATTATATTTATATATATATACTATATATATATATTATATATATAATATATATATATATATATAAAATATTATAATATATATACTATATATATATATATATATATATAAGGTATTATATATTATATTATATATATATATACTATACATATATATATATATATATATATATATATATATTATATAATATATATATAATATATATATATATATATATATATATATAATATATATATATGATATATATATTAATTATTATTTAATATTAAATATAAAACAATATATATTAAATATATATATCATTTTTATATATCGGTAATAATTTTGAAATTAGTATCTATGATCTCATTCAAATTCACAAATATATAATCAATTCCTTCACACAAATATGGATTGCACAATTTTTCATACATGATAAGTAATAAAAGACATAAAGCCACTTTGACTGCTTTTCGATATCTAACTTTACAAGTGAGGGGACAATTTAACTGTTTTATATAAAGTTGTTAATATATAGTGCAACTTCTTCATTGAAATAAAATAACTTAAACATTCCTCTGCTTTTAATTAAATTTAAATTACGTTTTTTATGATGTTCCTTTGCAATTTCAAACAAACATTTAATTTCCTTCACCAAATACAAGTTACAAAATCCTTCTTATATATATTTATAGAGACGAAAAGCAAATTTCAGGACATTTTGAAAAAAAATCTACTAGTGTAGGGACGAAATTTTTTTTCTTATTCAAATTTCTTTATAAATAATGCAACATCACATTGATATCGTTGAATTAAAAGCTTTTCTGTTATTAATAATTTGAAATTACTTTTGCTATAACCAAACTTTCAGCTTTCAAACGGACAATAATTTAGAAAAACAATTTTATATAAATTTATAAAAACAAAAAGCCACTTTCGATGTACATTCTAGGAAGAAAAATAAACCATTTATGGGACTAATTTTTCATTTTAATATATATATATATATATATATATATATATATATATATATATATATATATATATATATATATATATAGTATCATTTATAACTATAGAAGATTCAAATCTCAAGGGAGCCCTTTTAAGGAGCGGAAATTCATTAAAAAGTTGTTACAAAAAATCCGGACTCCATTGTACAAGTAATTGGTGGAAGTTTGATGAGTACTTTGATAGCTTGGGCAACTGCTGGGAAAAAATGTGCAATGATTTTGAAGTAATGTGCTTTAACCCTAATTAGGTAAGGTAGCCATTTTATTTCACGCAAAGTAATCTGGGTCTTTGTTAAAATGAATTATTAATTTTATTTTTCCATCCATCTACAGTAAATTTAAATGGTTTTCGCTTTGAAAATGGAATTGAAATAATTTTTTTATGATCGGAACAAAAAAAAAGTGTTTCAATTCACCATTCTCTAATAGAAAATTTGCCAAAAATATTCTATAACTAATATAAACTTTATTTCTTTTGCATTTTTTTTTTTTTGTTAAATCGTGTCCCATAATATATTCCAGCCTACATTTCCAAAAGCCTAGTCATCACAACAAAATCTGAAAAAGAAAATGGCCCAGTGTATGCAAGAAATTTTTCTGACGCTAAAAGGTAATGTGGGTTCTTACAAACCCACATTAGAAAAACATTGAGGTTGGTAAAGAAATAAAATTAAAAAAAAAACACACATTAACCTATACTCACGCAATCCTGAAGTGGGCCTTAAAGAGAGTTAAGAAAAAGAAGGAAAACCGAAGAAGGCTGGGAATTCCAAAGAACAGATGTGGCTGGAAAAGTTTTACCACAAAGAGAGAGTCTTGAGTTCACAGTACTCATAGAGAATTCATGCGACAACAAAGCACCTCTAGTAAAAAAGAGGAAAAGCAGATGAAACGCAGGGAATTCACATAAAATATGCTTGGAAAGAAAGAAGATCCACAAAGAGAAGAGCCTTAAGTTTCACAATATTCCCACCATAATTCATGCGACAACAAGCGATTCTAGTACCTGAGTTTTTGTGATGCAGTTTGGCGATGCGAAGGATAATCTCCTCGCGCACTATTGTCGTTGTAATACCTATAGTAGAGAGATAGAGCACCAATGTCGCATCGCAATATATATAATATAGTACTTATATATAGCTATATACTATATATATATATATATATTATATATATAAATATATATATATATATATATAGTTTATAGTATAATATATACTATATATATACTATAATATTGTATATATATATATATATATTATATAATAGTATATATATTATATATATATATATATTATATATATATATATATATATATATATATATATATATATATATATATATATATATATATATATCGGTAATAATTTTGAAATTACTTATCCTATGATCTTAAATTCAATTCACAAATAATATAACAATTCCTTCACCAAATATGGATTAGCACAATCTTTCTCATATAAGTAATAAAGACAAAAAAGCCACTTTGACTGCTTTTCGAAATCTAACTTTATAAGTAAGGGGACAATTTAACTGTTTTATATAAAGTTGTTAATATATAATGCAACTTCTTCATTGAAATAAAATAACTTAAACATTCCTCTGCTTTTAATTAAATTTATTTAAATTACGTTTTTTATGATGTTCCTTTGCAATTTCAAACAAACATATAATTTCCTTCACCAAATACAAGTTACAAAATCCTTCTTATATATGTTTATAGAGACGAAAAGCAAATTTCAGTACATTTTGAAAAAAAATCTACTAGTGTAGGGACGAAATTTTTTTTCTTATTCAAATTTCTTTATACATAATGCAACATCACATTAATATCGTTGAATTAAAAGCTTTTCTGTTATTAATAATTTGAAATTACTTTTGCCATAACCAAACTTTCAGCTTTCAAACGGACAATAATTTAGAAAAACAATCTTATATAAATTTATAAAAACAAAAAGCCACTTTCGAAGTACTTTTAGGAAGAAAAATAAGCGATTTATGGGACTAATTTTTCATGTTTATATATATATATATATATATATATATATATATATATATATATATTATATCATATATATAAATATATATATATATATTTATATATATATATATATATATATATTATATAATATATTATACTATACTATATATATATATATATATAGATTATATTTATGATATATAAGTTTCCAATTCACGGGCATTAGCCCTTTTAAGGACGGGAAATTCATTAAAAAGTTGTTGCAATAAATCCGGACTTCATTGTACAAGTAATTGGTGGAAGTGTGATAAGTACTTTGATAGCTTGTGCAACTGCTGGGAAAAAATGTGCAATGATTTTGAAGTAATGTGCTTTAACCCTTAATAGGTAAGGTAGCCATTTTATTTCACCCAAAGTAATCTGGGTCTTTCTTAAAATGAATTATTAATTTTATTTTTCCATCCATCTACACTGTAAATTTAAATGGTTTGCGCTTTGAAAATGGAATTGAAATAATTTTTTTTATGATCGGAACATAAAAAAGGTGTTTCAATTCACCATTCTTTAAAAGAAAATTTGCCAAAAATATTCTATAACTAATATAAACTTTATTTCTTTTGCAAATTTTTTTTTTTTTTTTTAATCGTGTCCCAGAATATATTCCAGCCTAAATTTCCAAAAGCCTAGCCATCACAACGAAATCTTAAAAAGAAAATGACTCAGTGTTTGCAAGAAATTTTTCTGACGCTAAAAGGTAATGTGGGTTCTTACAAACCCACATTAGAAAAACAGGGAGGTTGGTAAAGAAATAAAATTAAAAAAACACACAATTAACCTATACCTAACGCAATTCCTTGAAGTGGGCCTTAAAGAGAGTTAAGAAAAAGAAGGAAAAACCGAAGAAGGCTGGGAATTCCAAAGAACAGATGTGGCTGGAAAGAAAGTTTTACCACAAAGAGAGAGTCTTGAGTTCACAGTACTCATAGAGAATTCATGCGACAACAAAGCACCTCTAGTAAAAAAAAGAAGGAAAAACAGATGAAACCAGGGAATTCCACATAACAGATATGCTTGGAAAGAAAGAGATACCACAAAGAGAGAGCCTTGAGTTGACAGTATTCCCACATAATTCATGCGACAACAAAGCGCTTCTAGTACTACGATTGTGATGCAGATTTGGCGGAATGCGAGAGATAAACTCTCTCGCGCACTTGTCGTTGTAATACCTATAGTAGAGAGATAGAGCACCAATGTCGCATCGCATATATATATATATATATATATATATATATATATATATATATATATATATATATATATAATATATATTATATATATATATATATGTTTATATTATATATAT
This sequence comes from Trachelipus rathkii, assembly GCA_015478945.1. Classification (NCBI taxonomy): domain Eukaryota; kingdom Metazoa; phylum Arthropoda; class Malacostraca; order Isopoda; family Trachelipodidae; genus Trachelipus; species Trachelipus rathkii. The sequence goes on along the minus strand of JABUQX010024462.1, from coordinate 57,988 downwards.
ATATATATATATATATTAGATATATAGTACCATATATATATATATATATATATATATATATATATATATATATATCGGTAATAATTTTGAAATTACTTATCCTATGATCTTAAATTCAATTCACAAATAATATAACAATTCCTTCACCAAATATGGATTAGCACAATCTTTCCTATATAATTTATAAAGACAAAAAGCCACTTTGACTGCTTTTCGAAATCTAACTTTATAAGTAAGGGGACAATTTAACTGTTTTATATAAAGTTGTTAATATATAATGCAACTTCTTCATTGAAATAAAATAACTTAAACATTCCTCTGCTTTTAATTAAATTTAAATTACGTTTTTTATGATGTTCCTTTGCAATTTCAAACAAACATATAATTTCCTTCACCAAATAAAAGTTACAAAATCCTTCTTATATATATATATTTATAGAGACGAAAAGCAAATTTCAGTACATTTTGAAAAAAAATCTACTAGTGTAGGGACGAATTTTTTTTTCTTATTCAAATTTCTTTATACATAATGCAACATCACATTGATATCGTTGAATTAAAAGCTTTTCTGTTATTAATAATTTGAAATTACTTTTGCCATAACCAAACTTTCATCCTTCACACGGACAATAATTTAGAAAAACAATCTTATATAAATTTATAAAAACAAAAAGCCACTTTCGAAGTACTTTTAGGAAGAAAAATAAGCGATTTATGGGACTAATTTTTCATGTTTATATATATATATATATATATAAGATATATTTATATAAAACATATATTTATATCTTTATATTTGATTTTTATAAAAAAAAAAAAAATATATATATATATATTATATATATATATATATATATATATATATATATATATATATATATATATATATATATATATATTTATATATATAAGTTCAAATCTCACGGGCATAGCCCTTTTAAGGACGGGAAATTCATTAAAAAGTTGTTGCAATAAATCCGGACTTCATTGTACAAGTAATTGGTGGAAGTGTGATAAGTACTTTGATAGCTTGTGCAACTGCTGGGAAAAAATGTGCAATGATTTTGAAGTAATGTGCTTTAACCCTTAATAGGTAAGGTAGCCATTTTATTTCACCCAAAGTAATCTGGGTCTTTCTTAAAATGAATTATTAATTTTATTTTTCCATCCATCTACACTGTAAATTTAAATGGTTTGCGCTTTGAAAATGGAATTGAAATAATTTTTTTTATGATCGGAACATAAAAAAGGTGTTTCAATTCACCATTCTTTAAAAGAAAATTTGCCAAAAATATTCTATAACTAATATAAACTTTATTTCTTTTGCAATTTTTTTTTTTGTTAAATCGTGTCCCAGAATATATTCCAGCCTAAATTTCCAAAAGCCTAGCCATCACAACAAAATCTTAAAAAGAAAATGACCCAGTGTTTGCAAGAAATTTTTCTGACGCTAAAAGGTAATGTGGGTTCTTACAAACATTAGAAAAACAGGGAGGTTGGTAAAGAAATAAAATTAAAAAAACACACAATTAACCTATACCTAACGCAATTCCTTGAAGTGGGCCTTAAAGAGAGTTAAGAAAAAGAAGGAAAAACAGAAGAAGGCAGGGATTTCCACAGAACAGATGTGGCTGGAAAGAAAGTTTTACCACAAAGAGAGAGTCTTGAGTTCACAGTACTCACAGAGAATTCATGCGACAGCAAGGCACCTCTATTAAAAAAACAGAAGGAAAAACAGATGAAAGCAGGGAATTCCACATACCAGATATGCCTGGAAAGAAAGAGATACCACAAAGAGAGAGCCTTGAGTTTACAGTATTCCCACAAAATTCATGCGACAACAAAGCGCTTCTAGTACTACGATTGTGATGCAGATTTGGCGGAATGCGAGAGATAAACTCTCTCGCGCACCTTGTTCCGTTGTTAATACTATAGTAGAGGAGAGATATGAGCTAGCCAATGTCGGCATCGCAATATATTTTATATATACTATAATATTTATATTATAATTATATTTACTTATATAGTATAATATATATATATATAGTATATATATATATATATATATATATAGTATAGTATATATATATATATATTATATATATATAAATATACTATATATTATAGATATATAATATATAACTATATATTATATATAGTATTATATATATATAATATATATATATAATATATATATATATATATTATTATATAGTATATAATATATTGTTTATATATATATTACATATTTGTATATATATATTTTGTAATAATTTTGAAAATTACGTATCTACTGATTCTTCCATTCAATTCAACAAATATATACTCAATTCCTTCACAAATATGGATTGAGCAGATCTTTCTCATAATAGAGTAATAAAGACAAAAAAAGCACTTTGACTGCTTTTCGAATAATCTAACTTTACAAGTGAGGGGACAATTTAACGGCGATGTAAAATACCATTTGGGATGGACGAGCAATCGCGAGCGATTGCAATAAAATAAACTTAAACATACCCTGCTTGTAAGTTAAATTTTAGAATTACGTTCTTTCTATTGATGTTCCTTTGCATTTCAAACACATATAATTTCCTTCATCAATACAAGTTCATAAATCTTCTTATAATAGGTATTTATAAGTGACGAAAAGCAAATTTCAGTACATTTTCAAAAAAAAATCTACTAGTGTAGGGAGAAATTTTTTTTCTATTCAAATTTCTTTATACATCATGGAAGATCACATTGAAAGATCGTTGAATTAAAAGTTTTTCTGTTAATAATAATTTGAAATGTATTGTTGCCATAACCAACACTTTCAGCCTTCACAACGGAGCAATAATTTAGCAAAAGCAATCTTATATAAATTTATATAAAACAAAAAGCCGCCTTCGAAGTACTTTTAGGAAGAAAAATAAGCCTTTTTTTTTAATTTTTTTCATGTTTAAAAACTATGTATTTATCGATTTATTGGGTATAGAAAATATTATATATAGGATTTTATATATATATATAATAATAGTTGATTATATGATATATATATATATATATAGTACAGTATATATATTATAAGTATATATATATTAAAGTAGTATATATATACTATATATATAAATATTATATAATATATATATATATATATATATATATAGTATTATATATATAGTATGTATATATATATAAAAGTTGAAATCTCGACGTTCATAGCCTTTTAGGAGGGGAAATTTCATTAAAAGTTTGTTACATATATAATCCCGGACTCCCAGTTGTACAAGTTATTTGGTGAGTGTGGATAAGTACTCTTGATACGCTTGTGCAACTGCTGGGAAAAAATGTGGCAATTGATTTTGAAGTAATGGTGCTTTAACTCCTTATTGTAAGGTTTAGCCAATTTTATTTCCACCCAAAGTAATTCTGGGTCTTTGTTAAATGAAGTTATTATTTTATTTTTCAGTCATCTAAGTAAATTATAATGTTTTCGCTTTGAAAAGTGGAATTGAATAATTTTTTTTATGATCGGAACATAAAAAAGGTGTTTCAATTCACCATTCTTTAAAAGAAAATTTGCCAAAAATATTCTATAACTAATATAAACTTTATTTCTTTTGCATTTTTTTTTTGTTAAATCGTGTCCCATAATATATTCCAGCCTACATTTCCAAAAGCCTAGCCATCACAACGAAATCTAAAAGAAAATGGCCGCAGTGTTTGCAAGAAATTTTCTCTGACACTAAAAGGTAATGTGGGTTATTAAAAAACAAAAATAAAAAAAAAAGGAGTTGTAAAAAAAAAAAAAAAAAAAAAAAAACACAATTAACCTATACCTAACGCAATTCCTTGAAGTGGGCCTTAGAGAGAGTTAAGAAAAAGAAGGAAAAACAGAAGAAGGCAGGGAATTCCACAGAACAGATGTGGCTGGAAAGAAAGTTTTACCACAAAGAGAGAGTCTTGAGTTCACAGTACTCACAGAGAATTCATGCGACAGCAAGGCACCTCTAGTAAAAAAAAGAAGGAAAAACAGATGAAAGCAGGGAATTCCACATAACAGATATGCCTGGAAAGAAAGAGATACCACAAAGAGAGAGCCTTGAGTTGACAGTATTCCCACATAATTCATGCGACAACAAAGCGCCTCTAGTACTACGATTGTGATGCAGACTTGGCGGAATGCGAGAGATAAACTCTCTCGTGCACTTGTCGTTGTAATACCTAAGTAGAGAGATAGCGCGCCAATCGGTCCACATGCATTATATATATATATATATTATATAATTATATATATATAATTATATTATATATATAATATATATATATATATATATATACTATATATATATATATATACTATATATAATAATATATATATATATATTTATATATATAGTATATATATATACTATATATATATATATATATTATATATATATATATATATATAATATATAATATATATATATATATAATATATATATATATATATATATATTATATGTATATCGTAATTGAATTTTGAGATTGAAACTCTATCTAATATTTTCATTGGAACTTCACCGACACAAATAATATATCAATTCCCTCACCAAATATGGATTAGCACAATCTTTCCCATATAAGTAATAAAGACAAAAAGCCACTTTGACTGCTTTTCGAAATCTAACTTTACAAGTGAGGGGACAATTTAACTGTTTTATATAAAGTTGTTAATATATAATGCAACTTCTTCATAGAAATGAAATAGGTTAAGCAGTAGTCAGCTTTTAAATAGATTGAAATTACGTTTTTTTATGATGTTTAAGAGTAATCTCCACGGAACATATAATTTCCTTCACCAAATACAAGTTACAAAATCCTTCTTATATATATTTATAGAGACGAAAAGCAAATTTCAGGACATTTTGAAAAAAAATCTACTAGTGTAGGGACGAAAATTTTTTTCTTATTCAAATTTCTTTATACATAATGCAACATCACATTGATATCGTTGAATTAAAAGCTTTTCTTGTTAAATTTAATAATTTGAAATTATTTTTGCTAATAAACCAAACTTTCAGGCTTTCAAACGACATTTTTTAGAGAGTAGTTTATCTAATTTATAAAACAAAATTGCTTCCATTGAAGCTATTTTTCACAGAAGCACAAGACTATTTTTGGGCTACACTCTCTCTCTCACTCTCTCTCACTCATAATAGGTGTGGTATATATAACTTAGGTTATATTCGTGTGTGTTGACTGTTGTGGGATAATATAATACGTAGGTGCGTTATTAGGTGCCTCTGTCGAATTAGTACTACGTGTGCCTCTATATATATTATTAGCTGATATAGTATGTAAACATTCGTAGGGGTGGATACGAGTATTAATGATAATCTACTTTAGTAGAATATAGTGCAGTATTTGAATTGGAACGAGTGATATACAGGTAAACATAGTATGACTATAACTCATTTATAGATCGACTAACTAGATAGTGTTAAGCGATAATGACATCACT
>JABUQX010024462.1:22500-35000 GCA_015478945.1 Trachelipus rathkii | reverse complement strand
TGGAATTGATGGATAGGGGTGATATAGATGGGAAGTAAACATGATACTATTTGCGGATGATACTGCCTTAGTGGCGAAGAATTCAGAAGGTCTGAAGTATTTGGTGAAGGAGTTTGAGAGTGAGTGTGTGGACAAAAGGGTCTTAAGATAAATCCAGGAAAGAGTAAAGTGTTAGTGTTGGGGAGGAGGAAACAGATGTGGGGATGGGGTTAGAGATTAGAGTAGGAGGTGTAGTATTAAAGAAGTAAAGGTTTTCAGATATTTAAGGATGGATTTGGGTAAGGAAGGGGGGATGAAGGAAGAGATAGATCACAGAGTAGGGAGAAAGGAATGAGAGCATTGAGTGGTCTGAGGGAAATTATGGAAAGGGGGGATTTATCACATTAAACTTAAGATAAGTATGTTTGAAAAATTTGTGTTCCAGCGGTACTTATGGGTTGTGAAACACATGGGGGTTGAATGCTAGGTCCAAGAAGAAGTTGGAAGTTTGAGTATTGAAAGGGTGAGAGCGGTATGTGGGGCTTTTGTAAAGAGAGAGGCATTAGGAATTAGGGTGATAAGAGAGAGATTGTGATTGGAAAGAATGGTTTGGTGAGAAGAGCAGAGAAGGGAATGTTAAGATGGTTTGGACATCTGGAGAGAATGGAGGAACAGAGGGTGGTTAGGAGAGTTTGGGAGGCGGAGGGGATAGGAAGGAGAGGAAGGGGGAGACCAAGAAGAAGGTGAGATGATGGAATAAAGGGAAATGCTGAGAGAGAGGGTTGAGGTGGAGAAGGTTAGGGTATGTGGCGAGAGATAGATGGAATGGAGGAGGTGGTCGTGAGGGCGAGATGAAGGGAAAAATATGAATAGGAAGCTGCAGCGTACCACTCCCCGCTTAAAGCGGGGAATAGTTGTTTTGGTAAAAATATATTATATATATATATTATATATAGTTATATATATATTATATATATATATATATATATATATATATATAATATATAATATATATTATTATAATATATATATATATATAATATATATATATATATATAACCCAAAATGAAAACATTGAAAGTGTTTTTGAACCAAATTTTTTGAGGAACCAATTTTTTTGAACCCATAATTTTTTGCAACCCTAATATTTGGCAACCCTAAGAAGGGGTTCGCCAAACTTTCTATTTCCGTTTATGTTACGGCACCCTATTTTATTCGCCAACCTTTGTTTCATGGGCATTTTGCCACTAATATATTTGGACCGTACCTAATTTTTGTCACCTATTTTTCGACAACCCTTTGTTTCCAAGAGCTCATTGGCCCCTAATTTTGGCAACCTACTTTTTTGACCCTAATTTTTATTGGGCAACCCTTTGGTCTTCATGGGTCAATTTTGGCCACCCTAATTTTCTGGCATCCTTAATTTCTTGGCCATCCTAATTTGTTTCGGCCACCTTGTCTTCCAGGTGCAATTTTGAGAACCTCATTTTTTGAACCCTATTTTTGACCCTAAATTTTTTGAGACCATTTTTTGAAACCTATTTTTAGCCTTTTTTAGGGACCCAAATTTTTCGGTAACCTTTTGCTATTTCAGGGCATTTTTGCCTTGTAGCCTTTTATTACCATGTACCTTTTTTGTCACGTCATCATTTGATGAACCTATATTGACTGGTTACCATACGTAAAGGAAGTATTAGAATGTTCTATTAATGTTCTATGAGTATTCTATGAAGTTGCCAGGTGAAGTTGAGTGCAAGAGTGACTTGGTGCCAATGTAGTGCCAAGTGATTGCCAATAAGTGCCAAGTGAGTCTCATAGTGCCAACTCAGTGCCACTTTTTCAAGCCTTTTCTGCTTCCTACAAGAATACCAATATGGGTGCTCTCCTACGGTTTATAGATGAGAATCCTCGTTGGGTATATTACAAAGATGTAGGATGCTTCACATGGTTAGTTCTTTTCTTTCTAAACAATTTATGACCATTATTAATTCCAAAATACACCCATAGCACTTAACTTCGCCCCTAACCCAAACACACACCACAAAACATAGACACTTACACTATGGAACTTATACACACGTCACTTATACACAGATACACTATGACACTTATAAAACACATTCACTATGACTTATAACATATGACACTTATAAGCACTCATTCCATAGACCACTTACACCTAGCCCAATATACACTAACCACTCACATCACATAGACCTTACAACTTGCACACTATGACACTTATAGCACTACACTCGCCATAACACTTACCTGGCCCATACTCAATACAACTCAACACACAACATCATCTTATCACACACACCCGCTAGGCTACTTATTACAACCAACACGGCTGGTACTTATACCCCACGACAACTGGTAGGTACTTTACACAATAACCCACCCCCATAATGACTTACACTCGCCTACACCTAACACACATCATAGACACTTAAACTATGACACTTATAACACTGTCCGTCATTTAACAATCACTATGACACTTTATTAAACATTCACTAGACTTATACACATTACACTCACCCATTAGCACCCCCCCCCCAAACTTTACACTCACCCAATAGACATCACTCACCATGAACTCTAATTACTTAGACACTGCGATTGCGATGTACCATTTTAGTGCTAGGGGTTCTACTATGGTTAGATTTTCTAGCTTTTTCTAGCTTTTTACCCAACAATAATAGAACAACACTAATATGATGCTTCCCTGGTCATATAGTGGACCACAGGCGCAGCATTGCGCCCTCCCGCAAGACAACCTCCGCCACGCAGGTGCGATCCGACCGTCCACGCGCGCGTGCAGACCCCGCAGGCCGCAATTTTTCCGCGTACCGCCCGCCGCGGGCCCGCAGGCGCAATATTCCGCGCGATTGAAAAATATATATACCATGAGTCATTCATTTTATTCATACTTAAAATTTTTATTAAACATTTTCGCGACCTAAAAATGGTCCCATTACAGACCTATATTATTATTTAACACATATACTTTATTAACTTATATTTCTTATTATATTTGTATTATTATACTTTTTAATTTATAATTTTTAAAAATTGTAGTAGAAGAAAACATATTTTACTGATAATATATATTTTATTTTACTACAATTGTACGGAATTTTACTAAAAACAGTTTTTACATACTATTAAGCAGTAAATCAGATAATCAATTAGGGTGTTACATAGCAATCAAAGGGAATTAGATGCTTTTTTTTACTAGCTTACTGCTTTACTCATGTTTATCTGCTTCGAATAAATAGTTTTACTCTTTAATTTATATTATTAAATTACATACCTTAAGCAGTAAATCAGTAATCAATAGAGTTGTTAACAAAAGGTTAGTATGCTTTTGTTTATTGCATTTTAATATATATATATATGCTTTACTGCTTTAACTATATGTTTTACTGCTTTACTCTTTTTATTAACATTAATACCTTAAAGCAGTAAATCAGTTAAATCATAGAGGTGTACCTAACACCAAGGGATTCGTGCTTTTGTTTTAATCTTTCTGCTTTAACTCTGTTTTACTTGCTTTAACTCAAATGTTTTTACTGCTTTGACTCATTATGTTTATGCTTCAACTCTATTTTTATTGCCTTTAATCTAAATTTATTAACATTATGTTTTTTATTTTGTTTAATACTTCTTTTAGTTTTTTATAAGTATTAATTATTTTACTTATTATTTTTATTATTTATTATTTTATTTTATTTTTTTATGTTTTATTTTTATTATTAACATCATATTCAAGACTTCCTATTGTTATTTATATTTAGAACACACATACACCACAACACCACACAACACACGCCACACTCACTTAAATCTAAAGCTATTATTTTTAACAACATTTATTTGTAATATCATTATTACTTGTGTTATTTACTTCGTGTCTATTGTTATTATTATTTAGATAACACATACACACAACACCATCACAACACACACAATCACCCAAACCCAACACACACAACACCAAACACAAACACGCCACTCACTTAAAACATAACAGTATAATTTATTAAAAAATTTTATGTTTTCATTTAAACACGTATTTATATTACTCATTCAATCATAACTAAAATATTCGAAGTTTAAAATACTAGTATAATATGAAATATTAGCTGTGGACAAAAATTTATTATAACTGTTACATCAAACTTTAAAGAATTTTATCTATAAATGTTTTAAAAGATTTCTGTCGAATTATATTTACTTTTATTAAAAACTATATTTAGTCCTTAAGCAATAATCCCCCCGCTAATCAGTAAGGAAAAGCCCTAGCACACTCTCTACACAGCAGTAGGCCCGTTTGTTTCTTGACTACTGCTTACATATCTTAGTAATGTATATTACTATTAAAAGTAGCAAAATAGTTTTTCTCCTGTAGACAAAACATGTAGTTTATAAAATCATTCTAGTTTTAATTATACAAATACAATTATTCACTTACTTTAGATGTCACCCTTGTTCTCCGATCTGACAGTCTGTAGTTCGATTTTCTTTATTTTATTATTGTATTTATTGATGTCATTGACAATTCCATCACCGAGAGAAACAACACTCAATCCTTAGTACGATGTTCTCCTGTTTAATGTGGAATAACTATTTTGGCCTAAATTTAGGATAATCCTTTTTGTTCCCGGCGATTTAGGCCTATTCCAGGGTCAATATATTTCAAATGACTCTGTAAAAGTGTGCAATAACTAGTCTAGCCTAAATTTAGCCTAATATTAGGATAAACCTTTTGTAATGCCAGGCTGATTTACCTATACCAGGTCAAAGTAATCTCCAAGTATAGATCAAGATCATGTTATTATTACTATTTTATAATATATTTCAAACTGAAAACATGCTGGATCGGGATCCTTTAAGCCAGTAAGAAGGAAATGCTTTCCTTACTTGATGCAGTCTAATCCTTTCTCTATATGACCTCGTATGTGATTGGTCGAAATTTTTATCGTTTTTTGGTTTTAGGTATGGTAAAAAACATGTATTTTCATCATCCTATGCCCTTACTGTGATCGGATGAAATTAACTTGTTCTTTAAATTGTATTAAGCAGGTGTTGTTTATTATCTGTTACCCAATCATTTTAAAATTCATAGTCTTTTAGCTGTTAAGCGTGGCACAAGTTATCTGATTTGTATTAAAGTGTTATTTTACTAAGGTAATCATATTATAATAAAAATAAATGTAGATAATAATTAATTTCACTAGAAATATATAATTAATTCACTAGATTATAGCTAGAACGAGCCGCACCGACCGAAGCCGCAAGACGCCCCGGGCGGACAGCCCCCGCTGAACCGCGTTGTAATTACTAACGCAAGGTTGCGAAAACTATATCCAAGCTCATATATGACCTCCATTATTTCTTCATTAACATTTTATTTTTATTGATAGAAAATACTATTTCACTGAAGTTCTTGAAAAAAATGTAGTTTGAATTGAACATTTTTTTGTAGAAAACCCGTTGTTTTGTTATCTAAAGTTATTTCCTGGGAAATGACAAATAATTGGATGTGACCGCGGCTATGTTCCTCTTTGTGTATGCCTTAAGATTTTATTACTTTAGGAATGAAACATTTTATATGCTTAAGCTACATAATAGAGTAGAGTTATGTATAGAAAGTTCTTCCCCATACCTCTCTTTTAAGCTTTCTTTACGTTTTATCTTCTATATGTATTAAATTATCAAAAAGTTGTTTATTTAAATATTATTCATATTTTCTATTATTATAAATAAAACAGTACATGCATAATAAACTTCCTCATTGTACAAACCGTAATTTCTTTAACCATTACTATTGGTATCATAATTATTATACTAAGATTACATCGAAGTATTAATTCTACCTCTTTATATAGTGTTGTAGCATTCAGTTACACATCAAGAATATCTCATCTTGAGGTTTAATAAACATGACTATACCGGATTTTCAATAACTAATGCGCTGAAGTATGTATATATTCGTAAATATGCATTGGTACAGTACACAAACTAATATACTGATACATACTGAAATGGGACGGTGTCCAAAGATATCATCCCATGTTATCCCCTACCTTTTAAATACAACGCTCCCATATTTTCGCACCGCGCCGTAGTAATTTACCCGGCGCGGTTCATCGGTTTCCGCACCGGGCAGTTGCGGCGTCTTGCCCGTTTTGCCTTACGTGAATTTACTATTCATTCTAGGCAACGATTGTATATTGTATCGTAGTGTATTTTGTAATTACTCTCTATGTATGTATTTTTAATAAATATATGATATACACTTAGTTAAAATAAAACATTTTTACCAAAACATCAGCTTCCGCTTAACAGCAAAATGACTATGTTTTTAAATGGTTTGGTTTAAAAAATAATAAACCACCACCTGCTTTAAATACAAGTTTAAAGCACCCAAAGTTAATTTATCCAATCACGGTAAGGCTTAGATATGAAAAATAATCGTTTTTACATACCTTAACCCCAAAAAGGACGATAATTATTCTCGAACCAATCAATACGGTTCACTATGAGATAAGGATACTCGTCAATCACAGTAAGGAAAACATTCCTTTTTACCTGCTTAAATTACCGACCAGCTGTTTCAGTTTATTATTTATCAAAATAATAATAACAATGATCTTGTACTATACGGAATTACCTTGACCTGTATTAGGCTAATTTCGACCTGCGGACAAAAGTTTATCTTTACTGTTGGTAATTTCTTCAAGCAAACATTCGGACGACTGGTTTCAAAGAGGTTCAACAGTTTGAATGTAACAGAATGTTGGACTAACCTGCAAACAAAAAAGGATTATCTAAATTCTAGGCATAAAGTAGTTATTTCAACCTTTTACGAGAAGTCCCCGTTAGTATCGTAAGGATGAGGATGTTGTTGTGTTTCTCGTGCAATGGATTGTTCCAATGTACTTAGTATAATAATAATAATTAATAATAATAATCATTAAATATAAAGAAATACCAGCAATTGGGTTTAAAAACTTGAAATATTTTATTACATCGAGCGGAAGTAACAAAAGTAAGTGATAAATTTTTATTTTTAAATAAAACCTCAGAATGATTTTAATAAATAATGTTTTAAAATATAGAGGATAATATTATTTGGTAATATTTTATACTTATTACATTCTAAAGTTGATGTGTAACAGAGTCAAATAGAACAAAAAACGTGGCAGCTTGGTTAGACGGGGTCGACTAGGGACTTGCCCTTATGATTTATATATAATGCTTTTAAGTAGTACAAATAATTTTTAATTAAATTTCATAAATTTTGTAAAAAATTATTGAAACATGATAATTATAAAATTTATAAACAAAAATATTAACAGTAATAATAATTCTTTGTTCAAGAATAATGCATTGATTTATTATAGAAGTTGTAAAACCTTTGAAGTATAATTGAATAATTTAGAATAGGAAGTAATATAAATGTCGTGATTTCATGATAAAAGATAAATGTTTTAATACATTATACGTTATGTGTGTAAGTGTGTCGGGTATGTGTATTGTGTTGTGTGTGTGGTGTGTGGTGTGTCGTGTGTGTGTTGTTGTGTGAATGTGTGTTTCTAAATTATTATTGAAAAGCACGACATAAATAACACTAAGTTATAATAAAAATAGATATAAAATGTTTTAAATATTATACGTTATATGTGTAGGTGAGGTGGTAGTGATGTGTGTGTGTATTGTGTGTGGTGTGTATGTGTTTCTAATACTAATACAGATAGGCATTAAGTAAATAAACACGTACGTTATTAATAATAAAAATAAAAATATAAAATAATAAATCAATAATTATAATAAATTAAAAAAACTAAACCAAATCAGAAAAAAACACTTAAAAGAAAATAAAACACTACCAAATAACTCATCAATTAAAAATTAAGCAGTAAATGTCTTTGAGTTTTGAGAATGGTGCAACGAATATTACGAGTTAAAATTTGAAACCATAGTGTACAGTAAAACATGGAGTTACAGCAGATAAAAGCAGTAAAAACAAAAAGCATACTAAATCCCCCTTGGTGTTAGGAACACCTCTATTGATTTGTGGATTTTACTTTCCCTAGGTATGTAATTAAAGACATAAGTATGAGTTATAGCGTAAATATGAGTTTAAAGCAGTCAAAATATGAGTTAAGCGACGTAAAAGCCAGTAAACACCAAGCATTTATAGCCCTTTGTTGTCTAGGTAACACCTCTTAATGATTGTACTGACTTTACTGCTTTAGGCTTAGGTGGAATTGATATAATTACATTACCTGCACGTAATTACATCAGGATAAAGCAGATAAAAATGAGTTAAACAGTTAAAAGCAGTAAAACAAAGCATTACTAATCCCTCTTGCTTTCCTATCTTATTGATTTATGTTCTGCTTTAAGGTATGTAATGTTTAATAAATATATAGCTAAGCAGATAAAACATTGAGTAAAAGCAAGTAAAACATGAGTATGAGGCAGTAAACAGTAGTTAGAACAAAAATACTACCTCCTTTGTTGCTAGTACAACCTCTATTTGATTTACTGACTTTACTGCTTTAAGGTCTGTGTATATATGTTTTTAGTAAATTTCTTGTAAATTGAAAGTAAATTAAAATTTTATATATCAGCTTGGTCTTTTTTTTTCTTACATTACAAATTTTTAAAAATATTATAATTAACCTGTTTTAACTCACAAATATTAAAGAAAAAATAATGTTTATAAATATTATTGTTGTTAAATAATAATAATAGGTCTGTAAGGAGTTACAGTTAGGTTCGACGAAAATGTTTTTAATAATGTTTAAAGTTATGACATAAATGAATGACTCATGATATTAATATTGCATATCGGCTGGCAATATTTGCGCCTGCGAGCTCCCGCGCGGCGGTACGCGGAAAATTGCGCCTGCGGCAGCGCCGCGGCGTGTTGGGACGCGCGCGGGACGCAGCGGATGCACTGCGGGTGCGGGTTGTTGTCTTGCGGGGAGAGAGGCGCTGCTGCGACCTGGTGGTCACTTCTGACCAGGGGAACCCATCAATATTAAGTGTATGTTCTAATATGCTGGGGTTAGAAAAGCTAGAAAAGCTAAGAAATGCTAAACTCATATAGGAAGCATGCCTAGCAACTTATTAATAACACAATGCTAAGTGTCTACGGGAGTGTAAGTGTCTATTGGGTGATGTAAGCTTGTTCTATGTGGAGATGTAGTATTTCATGGTGTGTACAGTGTCTATAAGTGTCATTAGTGAATGTGTGTAATATTGTCATAGTGTATGTGTGTTAGTAAACATAGTGTGTATAAGTGTCTAGTGTCAATGGTCCAGGATGAACCTGGTGGTAGGTGTAGGGTCGAAGTGTTAAAGTTATTCATTGGGGGGTGTATGTGTGCTTAAGTTAGCCTAGTGTGCGGTGTGCATTAGTAGCTAGCGGAGTGTGTGTGATATACCAGTAGCCTAAGGGAATTGTGTGGCTAGTAAGTATGGTTGGTGTGCAGTGTTAGTCGTATATGGGTCAGTGGAAGTGTCGTATGGCGAGTGTAAGTGCTTATAAGTTCCATAGTGCAAGTGTAAGAGTCTATGGGTGAGTGTGAGTGTGTAAGTGTATATGCAGGCTAGGTAAAGTGCTATGAGAAGTGTAATGATTTAAGTGTCATAGTGATGTAAGTGTCATGTGTGTAATAGTTCATAGTGTATGTGTGATAAAGTACATAGTGTGTATAATGTCATAGATGTAGTGTCTATGGTTGTGGTGGTGTGTATGTAGGGTAGAGGCGAGCATCGTAAGCATGATCTAATGGAGGCGTGTATGTGTGTGTTAAAGAATTTACTAATTAGGCTATAAAGGTTAGACACAAAAAGACTAACTAATTAGTAGGAAGCATCCAGCCACACAATCCGACGTCCATACATACACCAACCTCCATTCTCTATATTTTAATACCTTAGGGATGAGACACCCCATCCTACCTAGGGCATATTAATAGGTTAAGGGGAGCTAGAAAAAGCTTGACACCAAAAGCTCGAGCTTCCATGTTGGCACTATGTTAGCACCTGCAGCTTGACTAGTGCGCATTCCACTTCCAGGCACACCACTTGCACAATCAACTCTGCACTCACTCACTTTGGACTCATGCCAACACTCCATTTGCAACTACACTGGACACTCCAACCTGAGCTCGCAGGGACAATCATAGGAATATCAGACTAGAACAATCTCAATAAACCACTTCTAATAATCTTCGTCTATGATTGGGACAGTTCAACCATCATACCCATGAACTCATCAAAGTAAAAACTTACAAGGTCAAAAAGCTACAAGGGCAAAAATGACCCCTGAATACAAGGGTGACCGAAACTTGCGTTTCTCAAAATAGGTTCTCAAAATAGGGTTCTCAAAAAATAGGGTTCTCAAACATTAGGGTTCTCAAATTTAGTGTATCTCAAAAAATAGGTTCTCAAATTGCACCTAGAAGACCACAAGGGCTTGGCCAAAAAAATTAGAATGGCCAAAAATTAAGGATGAGCCAAAATTAGGGGGCCAAACATTGAACCCACTCGACGTCAAAGACACAATAACTCGCATTGAACCAAAATTATAGGTTGCCAAAAAAGAATAATGTAATGAATTAGAGGTTGCTAGAAGGATAATAATCAATCACCAAGATTTGTCGAAAACATTAAGGTTTGACAAAAATCATTAGCACCGCTCACGGCCAAAAATTAGAGTGGGCCAACTTGACTGACCAAGAACCAAGAGGTTGGTCGAAAACTGGCACATGTAAGACGGGGGACACCAAATACGTTTGCTCGCAACCTTTGGGCGGCCAACACCCCATTACTTCAGAAGGGTATGCCAAAGAATATAGGAAGATATGCCAAAAAAATCTAGCGGTTTCTCACAAAACATTGACGTAGAACAAGTTCCTCAAAACGAGAAATTTGGAGTTCAGCTAATAAAAATTACGATCCTGTGGACCACGGTATTCTCAAACCAAAAGAGCACCAATCTGCCGCCTACAACCAAGGTACAGGGGCAAAAAGAGTTCGCATATCGTCACGACAAAAAAGTCATAAAAAACCTCCCGCCACAATTTATAGTCATACTTAAACTACGGAGATTTACTCACAGTCAACTCAGAAAATTGTCACGTTCCGACATAAGGAGAAAACCTCTCCTTACTCTATCTCTAAATCCTTAGAGACTGATGTTGCACATATGTTCGCAAAGATGTAATCATTTCTTGTGTTTTTAATTTGGAATCTACTGACCTATCTATTTTATGTCTTAAGCTCTCTAGCCTATCTGCAACTAAATCATTTGTTCTCTCTGTTTTATACATATCTCTACTGATTATTCTAAATTCTTTCATTATTTGCTCATCTCCTTTCTCAGAAATCATCATTTTGCGTGATTTTAATGTTCACCACCGACAGGGTCTTTCCTCTAGTTTTCATGATACAGCTAGGGAACTTACCAACCATTTCTCTATCCTGAATGATCTTGAGCAGTTTTTGCAGCTTCCTACTCGTATCCCTGATCGTCTTTGAAACGAACACAATTAAAGACTTTTCCTTAACTTTCAGTCCTTCACCATATTGCTTTTAACTCTTTCTTCCTCTTGATTCTTCTAATCAAATTCTTATCTATGTACCCTGTTCTATCAGTTCAAGCTTTCCACAGAAAAGTCCCCCAGCCACGGTCAAGAAGCAATTTTGTTACTTTGATGTTGCTAACTGGTCGGACTTGCGGTCGCACCTCTTTGATATCGCATGGAACGACTACTGCTTCCGTGATTCTCTCTGGTATGGAGAAGCACATTTCATGTTCTTTCCCCTTCAATTAAAGCCAATAAAGCTTTGTTTAACTATACTTGTTCTCGAGTTATTCACTGTAGGGACACTGCCTTCAGAAATCATAGTAGTCTTCAAACTCCAAAGACTCGTTCTGTTTATATTTCATCCCAAAATTGTGCAAAATCTAATCTACGTAACGATGAAAACTTTTCTACGTAGCAAATGCAACAATCTTTCTAGTTCTTCTTCCTCACGCTCTTCCTGAAATTTTGCCAAAAAATTTCAACTTTAACTTTGCTACTTTATTTTTTCCTCATCTAGTATCTTCCGACAACACAACTATTATTATGCCTTCTGCTAAAGGTGAACTTTTCGCTCAAACGTTTGCTTCTCACTTCACTCATGATGATTCCAGAGTTATTCCTTCCTCACCACCCCTCCAGTTCATTTATGTCTGACATTGTAATTTCTGCTAAAGGTCTTTTATTCCACTCTCTTATAGCTTAACACTAAAAAGGCTTATGGTCTTGATGATACTCCTCCTGCGGTTCTTTATACTTGGACTTCTAAGTTTGTTCGATGCTTTGATAAACCGTTTCATCCCTGTCTTTAAACCTGACCTTCTTTTCTTGCTGGAAACGTGAGCTCATTCAACTTGTTATGAAAAAGTTGAACCCCTTTCAATCCTCTAAATATCGCCCAATCGC
>JABUQX010024462.1:5000-15000 GCA_015478945.1 Trachelipus rathkii | reverse complement strand
TTATTGATTATTATTATTATTATTATTTATTATTATTATATTATTATTATTATATTATTATTATTATATTATTATTATTATTTTTATTATTATTATTATATTATTATTATTATTATTATTATATTATTATATTATTATTAATTATCTATTATATATTATTATTATATTATTATTATTGTTATTATTATTATTATTATATTATTTTTATTATATCTATTATTAGTTATTATTATTATTATATTATTATTATTATTATTATTATATATTATTTATTATTATTATTATATTATTATTATTATTATTATTATATTATTATTATTATTATTATTATTAATTATTTATTATAATTATTATTATTATTATTACTAACTAGTGGTATTAGGATTATATTTCTTTTTTCTTGTCACTATTGTTATCGATATTATTGATGTTTGTCATTATTACTCTTAGTTACTATTACTTTCATTATTATTATTATTATTATTATTATTATTATTATTATTATTATTATTATTATTATTATTATTATTATTATTATTAATTATTAATTATTATTATTATTAATCTGTTTATTACTAATATTATCTATTATATTATTATATGTTTTGTATTTTTATGATATTTATTATTATTGTTAAATTTATGTTAGTTATATAATTGTTTTAATTATTATATTATTATTTTATTATATAATCTGTTTATTACTAATATTATCTAGCTTATCATTGTTTTGATTATTTCATATTATATAAACTTTTAATTTATGATTTCTCTGCTTAAATATGAATTTGAATATAAAACTGTATAATATTTCATGGTCTCAAAGGACGTAAATGCTTCCTCTGAAGCCCATTTTTATATTAATTGCAATTTTTAATGAAAAGTAATATGTAATAAATATCATTGATATAATAAAGTATTTTTGATTTGATTTGATTTGATTTGTTATTGTAAAATGAAATCTAGACTATAAAATTCAGAATCGGTCGTTGTAAATATAATTTTTCCCAAATGAAAATCAAAATAGTATAATATGATCTTAAACTATATTACAATAGAGTTTTGGTGATGCTTACCTCTTTATTTATTGGATTTAGTCAGAATTCCAACTACTTTAAATAAAACTTTTGTGATAGACTCATTTGATTACGGGATCATTAAAATCATTAAAAGTGTTTTGTTTTATTTACAAAGTTATTCAAGAACTTTGGGATCTTTGGTATATTATAAATCTTTCGTATAGGAGATTTAGCTTCCATTTTATTACATTTTTCTAAAGAAAGTTTATAGCCATTTCAAATTATTCTCACATAATTTAATTAAAGAATGCCGTGTGATTGTATTTATAATTGGGCTAAAGTATATTTTGTTTTTTCTTTCATAATCATAAGGAATAATAAGATGAAACTGGGAATAATTTTTGGAAAATTGTTTGGAAGCTTTTAGATTCATGTCAGGGTTTATCATTGTTAATTTAACTAAAACAGTTTCCTGCCATAATTTCATAATTTTTGAATTCGATGAATCTTAGTGAGCTAAAAGTACTGGTGCCAGCAGAACAAATTCAAATCGAATTCACCAAAAAACCATAACAATAAGAGAAAATTTTTAAGCTTGAAACTACAAGAAACTGAAAATTTAGTTTTAAAAAAGGTATAAATTAAATTTTCAATCTGTTTCGTTGGTCCATTTCTTTCATATTCACACGTAATTTCTTTTAGGCCTTTTCTCTAGTAGCAAGATTAGTGACAGAGTCTAGTGAAATGTTCGAAGCTTTTATTCATAATTCAATTTCATATTTCGCTCTGTTTATTTTGCATTTTATTAATTCTTTTATTCATAGACATGTCGAAACAAAAGGTACGAAGATTGATTGATTTTTCTTCCTTTTTTTTCTTTTTTTAAATTACGCGGCAATCGATCAACTTCAGTGAAAAATAGATTATTTTTTAGCGTTTTATTTGAAAGGTATAAATCTAAACTAGATATTCTTACCTCAAAATTCACTTTCACGCACTTATTTTCCTTGAAATTTCTCATTTATTATGATTTTGCCAAGGCCAATTGAGATATATTGTAAAAAGACTAAAATACCTAGCGTAAAGAGATTGCAATGCTAAATCGATTCAATTATTATTATTATTATTATTATTATTATTATTATTATTATTATTATTATTATTATTATTATTATTATTATTATTATTATTATTATTATTATTATTATTATTATTATTAATTATTATTATTATTATTTATTATTATAATTATATTATTATATTTATTATTATTAATACTTTATTATATATATTTATTATTATTTTATTATTATTATTATTATTATTATTATTATATTATTATATATTATTAATTATTATATATATTATATTATTATTATAATTATTATTATATTTTATTATTATTATATATATTATTATTATTAATTATTATTATTATTATTATTATTATCATATTATTGTCAGGTATCAAATAAACAACCTTGTCTTCTCACTACAAACTACTTGCATTCCATTGGCCGATGCCCCATAGACAATTCTGCTGTATAATTAATTACACTGGGATGATTTACGCTCTAAGAATCTATAAAAACTGGTGACCACCTACTAATAGGTCTTAAGCTGCTTATCATCACTTCAAATTTATAAGAAAATGACGCTACCAAAATTCTGCAACAATCTCTGGATACTAACATGACGTTACGGGGCTCTTTGATGATACTCATCGAAACCGGAATTGCTGTGATAAAGACTTAAGATTAAAATTGCCAGACATGCTATTCTATTATATTCAATAATATTGTTTATTTATTTTTACTATATTTTGATTTTAACTCATAGTTATTGTGTATCTTATAAAAGTCATAAATTAAAAACTTTATAGTATATCTTACTAAATTAAAATGTACCAGGAACGCCATAGGTCCATTATCAGTTATATCCCTGACATCAAAGTTAAAACCCGAACCCAATAAATTACTTTTCGTGTAAAAATTATCGAAATTTAAAAGACAATTAAAATCTTCACCAAATTACTTTAAATTTAGAATGAAATCTCAGTAAATGGAAACCAATGTGCGGAAAATCAAGATGTGTACCGTCAAAATATTGTGAATTTTAATATATTATTTAGATAAGTTCTTCAATAAACAACAAAACTATAGCAAATATTTCTATACTTGCTTCCTTGAACCAATTATAATAAATGAACATGTTATCAATCACAACTAGATAACTAAATAATACTTATATAAATATGGATTTGTATAGATTCAATGCATATGTTAACGAATTGCAGTAATAATCTTTAGACTCAATACTAAGTATAAAAGTTTATTATATATATATATATCTATTATTATTATTATTATAGTATATTTTTAATATTAGTAGAATTTATACTCGAAAATATATAACATTGTAATCCTCTAATATGGCATGTCATTAAACTTTTAACAATTATATATATTCGCGAATAATAATATATATTATAATTATATAATAATATATATATATATTATATATATAGATATATATATATATACTATATATTATAGTATATATATAAATTATTATATATATATTATATTATAATATTTATTTATACTTTATTTATCAAATATATATATTATATATTATATATATAATATTAATAATATATATATATTATTATTAATATAATATATAATATATTAAGTATATATATATATTATATTTATAATTATATAATATATATATATATTAATATATTATAGATATATTAAATTACAAATAATATATATACTATATATATAAATTATATAATAATATATATGATATATATATTATATACTATATATATATATCTATATATATATATTAATTATAATAATATAATTATATTATTATATATATATTAATATATAATATAATATAATATGAGAATTAGATATATATAGATATATAAAGATATTATAATAATATATAATATATATATTATATATATATATATAAAAAATATATATATATATATATTATTAATTATATATATATATATATATATATATATATATATATATATATATATATATATATATATATATATATATATATATATATATATATATATATATATATATATATAAAAAAAATATATATATTTATCATATATATATGATGTGCTCAAATGTGTGTGTGTGTGTGTGTGCCTAAATATATATAAACAAAATATTTACAAGCAAAAATATTTAATAGAGCATTACATTTAGATCTCAAACTTTATATTAATGTCAAAATAATCTTAAAATTCGAAAATTTCCAAAATGTCAATTTATTTGTGTATTTCAAATTTACAGATCAGCTGATCACTGACTAAGCGCTCCACAGTTAAATTTTATATTTAAAATATAAAGTTTAATCATGGGGACACTTTTATAAATATGAAATACCACATAAATATTAAAAAAACAAAAAAACAAAATAAAATATATCATGAAATAAATTAGATTTATATTTATTATATAAATAATAGATATAAATAAAATTTATTATGAATTACCTCAATACAAAATATCAACACAAGTACCTGAGCGGCTGACGGAGTGTAGACGCTAAGCTTTCCGCTGTACATAGAAAACGGACACAAAGACACATGTGAGCGTATCACCACAAGATATTGCAAGCACAATTAATTTACATTAAACTTTCCATCCAGGTTAGGTTAAGGTGATAAAATAACGTAAAAAAGAACATTTAAATAAATTAAATATTTTGCACTTCGATATTAGCACAGAAGAAGAATAAATAAATAAATAAATGGAACACTTAATTAACGTATAATCACAGAAAACAACATTTAGCAACTGAGCACTTCTTAGTGTAAAATTGATCAAGACGAATTACAACTGCAAGAACTACCAACCACAAAAAATAAGAGAGAGTCCTGAAAAAGTGACTTACATCGCTATAAACGTAAAAGATGGTAAACTAGACTACCAGATTGACCACTAAGAAAATAGTGCAAATAGAACAAGGAAAGAATTATATAGTAATGACCTAAAATCAGAAAAAGTATGTGTACGCAAGCACAGCAAGGGAGAGTTAAACAATCCCTGCATCGAGAGAAGAAATCGAAGCAATATCAGAGTCTCAGAAGGAAAAATACAACGATTAACTGGAAGATCTTAAACTCCACACCTTTTTCCCAATTAAAATAAAACTCAAAATATTTCATTTAATTTCTTAAAATAAAACTGTTTATATATATATATATATATATATAATATTATATATTAATATATATATTATATATAATATATATTATATATATATATATATATATATATATAATTATAATATATAATATATATAATATATATATATTAATATATATATATATATATATATATATATATATACTACGCATTGTGATATATAAAGGTTTGCTTTCTCTCTCCTTATATCATATTTATACAAAATAATAATAAAATATATATAACAAAACTTCTGATGTGCGTGTTAGCAAAATCGCCAGAAGATCACGATGATCAATAATTTGTATGTTTCAAAGATGATTTTTCAAAAATGAGATTTGTATAATTTATTAATTAAAGAAAAATCAGCCCATCACTAATATATATTATATATAAATATATATATAATATATATAATATAATATATATATATATATATATATATATATATATATATATATATATATATATATATATATATATATATATATATATATATATAATTATATATATTTTTTATAGAAAATATATAGATAAATATATTAATATTTATAAATATATATTATAAGAATCTTATATATATATATAGATATATATATATATATATTATATATATATATATTATATTATTATTTATATGTATATATATATATTATATATATATATGATATATATATATATTATATATATTATATACTATATATATATATATATATATATAATATATATATATATATATATATATATATATTATATATATATAATATATAATATATATAATATATCAACATAAGAATATGTTGACTGGCCCCCACGATCATTACATACTATAAAGAAAGGGGGAGGGTAGCAAACAAAACGGGGGAATACTGACTATGAAACACAAATTATATGCAGTATGTAATCATCGCATTACATATTAGGCCCCTTTTCACAAGCAAATTGCTTGCAATTTAGCTTTATTTACACACTTATATACATATATGTTTCATCATTTCGCTCCTTCTTCGGCGGATGCCTCTTCGGATGATCCGGATATTCCTTCATCAGAAGATCTACTCAAATAATCCGCAATCACATTCTCTTTTCTACAAATGTGATTAAGGATGAAACGGTATCTCTGTTAGAACAGAGACCACCTCATAATCCGTGAGTTTTGATACTTTTTCTTGTTCATGGCCGTAAGAGGCCGGTGGTCGGATTGCAAGATAAACTCCTTCCCGTAAAGATATGGCTCGAACTTCTTTATGCCCATAACAATCGCTAACGCCTCTTTTTCTAGCGTTGAATATCTTTTCTGGGTCGGGGAGAGTTTCTTACTTCCGTACGCCACTGGATGCAATATGCCATTATCTTCTTGTAGTAGGACGTATCCTAACGACGAATCAGAAGCATCTACTTGAAGCGTAAATGTTTGATCCAATTTTGGCATTCTAAGTATCGGTCTTGAACTCAGGGCTTCTTTTAGTTTCACAAACGCTTCCTGATGTTTTTCTTCCCACTTTATCTTCGTTGGCTCACCTTTTCTTGTGAGGTCTGTGAGTGGTGCGGCAACCTTTGCGTAATCTTTCACGAAATCCTGGTAATAACCCGTTAGACCTAAAAATGAACGCACCTGCTTTTTGTTGCAAGGTGGCTCGGCCTTCATTATCTTGATAACGTTGTCTTCATGAAGACCTTTCTTCCCGTTACCAATGTGGTGTCCCAGAAATTCCACGTTAGATGAAGCAAACTCACATTTTGTGGGGCGAATGGTGAAACCTTCTTCTTTTAATCTACCAAGAACATTCCGTAGGGTGGTCAGGTGATCGCTCCAGGTCTGTGAATGTACAATGATATCATCAATGTAGAAATCTACATCGTTGAATCCATCAAGTATTCTCCTCATGGCTCTTACGAGGGTAGCGCCGGCATTCACCATGCCAAACGGAAGCTTGATATAATGAAAATGACCGTCCTCGGTCGAGAATCCGGTCTTATGTCTGTCTTCTGGTTTAATCTTTATTTGCCAGTAGCCCTTGGCAAGGTCAAGTTTTGTAAAATACTTGTCCCTGGCAAATTTCGTAAATAAGGTTTGGGATGTGGTCATCGGCTCTGGATCAAACACTGTGATCCTGTTAAGAGCCCTGTAGTCTGAACAGACTCTCTTACTTCCATCTTTCTTCTGTACCACAACCACAGGCGCAGAATAGGGCGACGTCGAAGGTACTATGATACCCATTTTTATCATCTTTTCCGTCTCTTTCTTCAACTCAGTACGGTTGGTATACGGAAGCTTGTACGGTCTGAGCCTTATAGGTGTTTCGTCGATGAGGTCTATAGCATGAAAATCATTTTTAGCTGTGCCAGGCACATCCGTAAATATATCTTCATACTTCTCCAAGATGGTCATCAGGTCTTTCCTCATAGGATCTGTTATTTCCGTACTGACTTTCGTATCTGATAGTTTCTCCTTTTGTACAGGTGTTGGGTCAATATCCACAAGGTGGATGTTTTCTTCGTTCTCCGTATCAAGAATAACAGCAGAAGCACCTATCCCTTCGTGATGTTGAACTTCTTCCTCTTCTTCGCTCTCTTCTCTTACGTTGTACTTTTTAAGCAGGTTAATATGATAGGTTTTTATGACGTCACCAACCTGTATCCGGTAGTTATCCTTACCGTATGGTTCTACCACTGGGTAAGGTCCACCCCAACGCATGAGCATCTTATTATTGGACGTCGGTAGGAGTACTAGAGCCAAATCTCCTACTTTCAACTTTCTGCTCTTCGCGCCTCTGTCATAATATTTCTTTTGTGAAATTTGGGCTTTCGCTAGGTTTTCTCTCACTAGCTTTAATGTCTCATTCAGACGTTCTTGCAAATCAAATACATAACGGTATGTTGATCTTGCCTCATCAGGGTTAATATCACCCGCCCATATTTCATGTAGTATTTGCATAGGACCTCGCACAGTCCTCCCATACAAAAGTTCGAAAGGTGAGAATCCTGTGGAGTCTTGTGGAGCCTCCCTATATGCAAATAACAATGGTTCCAAAAACTTGTGCCACTTCCGGACTTGTTCGCCGCACATTCTCTTAAGCATACACTTCGGCGTACCATTAATTTTTTCAGTAAGTCCCTGGCTCATGGGATGATAGACGCTTGAGAACTTTTTCTTAATGTTAAGCATCTTGGTTACATCTCTCATCAAATCAGAATGGACGTCCATTGTCACTTAAAATTTCTTTAGGCACTCCAAGCCTCATGAAAATTGATACCAAACTTTCAGTTACTTTCTGAGCCGTAATACTTTTCAGAGGTACTGCCTCTGGGTATCTAGTCGCTGCATCCACGAGTGTCAACACATACTGGTGTCCCTCGGATGATGGTGGCGAAATTGGGCCTACTAAATCGATGACGACTCTCTGGAAAGGTTCTTCTATTATCGGCATGGACATAAAGGATCCTTTCACAGCTCCCTATAGAACAGTCCTTTGACAATGTCGCGATGTAAACAGTGTCTGGACACGTCGTTGATGTAAGTTCGGCCAGAAGAACTGTTGAGTGATCCTCATCATCTTCTTAACACCCTGGTGGCCTCCAAAGATCTCATCATGAGCCACTCTCATCACTCTACTCCTATATTCCTTAGGCACCAAGAGTGTGTACCTTTCTAGCTGATTTTCAACTACTCTCTTGTACAAAATGCCATTCTTCAAAATATATTTGTTTTCACCTTTTTCTAAAGACTTCCAAATCTTCTGTAGAGTCGCGTCATCTCTCTGTCTCTCTTTAAACACTTTACGGTCACTGATTAACTCAGTAATTTGATCATCGTGAACATCCTCCATTTGGTTCACGGCTGCGACACTTTGTGTCTTCGAGCTGTCACTGTGTGGCATTCTGTCATTTTCATTATAATATTGTTTACAAAGATGTCAATCTGACTCTCATCTTCCACTGTACTTTGTACATTAGATCCCTCAATAGTGTCTGGCACTTCCATATTACTTCCAGTATTTTCGTGTGGCGCAGTGTAAACTACTTTACGTTTATCAGCTGCTACATCTTCATTTCCAAAAGAGGAAATATGGGAGTCTTGTTCCTTGAACAATGGTGTATCCGCGGTTGTGTCTTTCTTCTCTACAAGCATGATTGATGACTGTTTGACAGACGGTGCTTCCTCCATAAACTTTTCGTCTTCCGTTCTCGCCTCTACAGACGTATGATCCACTTGTTCGGCTTTGCGCCTCACCATAGATTCTTCAGTCGAATCTTCTTCAGCACGCTCGACAATGGGGAACAAGAACTCTTTCTGAGTTTCTTCGTCTTGCACAAGGTGCTGACCATGATACATAGTCTCTTCCCATGCGAGGTTCGGCTGATATGGGGGAAGTGCCCCTTCGATGTTTCCTATAATTAGATCATACACGACCTCTGGCAGCACTGCTGCGGTCGTTTTACCCACGAAGTAGGGGGTGTCTATCTCGACGTTTGCGAGTGGAACTTCTCGAGTCGTGCTGTCTAAAAGTCTCATGGTTGTATGCGTGCCAGTATAGCACTCCTTGGATACATACTACCAAATTACAACCGGTATTCCTTAATAACTGGACATGATACCCATTAACTTTCCCATGTGTTATAGGCAAGTTGTGTGAATAGCGATCAAATCGCCCACAACGACTGTATCTTCAAAAATAGACGGTTCTTCACCTGAGAAATTCAGGACTTCATTTCCGTTTTGGAAACCTACGGACGCTGCCGTACTCTTGC
>JABUQX010024461.1:0-28495 GCA_015478945.1 Trachelipus rathkii | reverse complement strand
AGTTCACAACTGATATCCGCCATATAAAAGGAAAAGACAACATTCCTGCCGATGCTCTTTCCCGAATTAACGCTATTTCTCCTTTACCAGACATTGATTTCGTCGAAATGGCTCGTCTGCAGCAACTCGAAAAAGAACATTGTTTTTCCTAGTTGCTTCCTCCTACGAGCATTCAAACTGTAGAAATTTTTTTGGTTTTCCAACCTTTATTTATGCGACCGTCTCTTCCCGCACATCCTCGTCCAGTTAGTTACCAACCCCCAGGCAGAAAGGTGGTTTCACACAATTCACGACGTGTCGCACCAGGAGGGATAAAAAGGTAGTCAAGGTTAAATAGGTAAGCATTTCGTTCTGGACCGTCCTGTAGCTACAAAGGATGTTAAACACGTGGACCCAACGCAGTGTGTCTCAACTGTCAAAAATCTAAAGTGCAGCAGGCACCACTGTCGCAATCTTCAGCAATTGTCTCCCCCTGGTGAACGTTGTTGACCAGGTGTGCACATTAGATTTAGTCGGGCCTTTACCATTCCTCAAATGGTTTCACCCACATTCTTACTTGTATTGACCGCTACACTCGATGGGTAGAAGCCATTCCCTTGCGTGATACTTCCAGCGAGACAATTGCTCAGGCATTTCTGTACAACTGGATAGCCAGGTTTGGCACTCCGTCGACTGTGTCCACAGACCAGGGTAGGCAGTTTGAGTCTCACCTGTGGAAGGACCTCATGACCTTAATCGGCTCTAAGCGTCTTCGCTCTTGCAGCTATCATCCGCAAAGT
Organism: Trachelipus rathkii; assembly: GCA_015478945.1. Classification (NCBI taxonomy): domain Eukaryota; kingdom Metazoa; phylum Arthropoda; class Malacostraca; order Isopoda; family Trachelipodidae; genus Trachelipus; species Trachelipus rathkii. Next base: position 27,716 of record JABUQX010024461.1, on the reverse strand, counting down.
CAAGGCCTCATAGAGAGGTTCCACCGGCAGCTAAAAGCTTCTCTTATGGCCCATGGAACACCGGAAAATTGGTCCGAAACCCTTCCTCTTGTTCTACTCGGTATCAGAACTTCATACAAAGAACGGACACTCCAAATGCTCAACTGCTTGAGCTCGTCTATGGCCACCACCATCGAATACCTGGTGAGTTCTATTACTTCCCTCTCCAAAACTACGAACCAGCACACCTTCCTGCGCTCGCCTTCGTCAATGTACTGCAGGCGTGGAAGCCGTCTTTTGCCACGCCACCCATCCCCGTCCTACTCACATGGTAGCCTTGCGGATTTGGAGATTGACTCTCATGTATTAGTCGGCATGATTTCACAACCGTCAGCCCTTTGCTCAAGCCCGCTAATGACGGACCTTTCTCGGTATAAAGCGCTATCGCAAAGCTTATTCAACCTTATCAGAAGGGGAAGCAAAAGCGAAAACATATCAGTGGATAGGATCAAACCGGCTTATTTCGAACATGATCCCGCTTCTTCCACCACTCCTTCTCCACCTTCGGCACCCGCACCATCTACCTCTACTTCGCAAGATAATTGTCGCACTTTATGCCCATCGCCTTTAGTACATCAAACTTGTTTCTCCAACGAACCTGGACCCCTTTGCCAACTTCCTTCAGCTTTATTGTCACTTCTGTCGCCAGGGCACACTCCGGCGCCCCCGCCTCCACATCGTCCCGCTGCCTGTTCCAATTAGATTCCTCCTCCGAATCAGAACCGATTCCGACGGCAACCTTACCGTCTGGTGTCACCTCGTTTATACACTTCGCGTAATGGAACGCCATTACGTCCCAGTGTGTTCGCTTTTCCACCTTAATCCCTCTTACGAGCTCCCGCTGTTCGGGAGGGGGAGCCATGTCATTCGTTATCCACTTTCTTCCTTTTTAGTATTATCGTCCTACCTCTCACATGGACCACATCCTTGTTTGCTATTGGTCAATCGATCCCGCCATCTTATCGCCCTTGAAACAAGCTTTCTGGAACGCTCCCTTATTTCGTCCAATAACTGTTTTCATCAAACAATTTGCAAATCTTTGAATATTGATCTGGTGAGCATCAGTGATTTTATTAACGTTTAATGCTCCATTTGTTTTAAGTGCATCCCTTGCCTTCGAATGTGTTACAAAGTCATTTGCTTGTGAAACCCCCTAAGTTCTTTATTCCATAACTTGCTTTTGTGATACTTTACGATTCTGTGTTTTTTTTGGCAATTGTGTTATTAGTAACTCACATGAGGCATTTTTATTTCTTCATTATACAATACGATTATTATTTAGTAATTTTAATATTTTTATTCAATAAATATATAGCGAAGCTACGTTCAAAAATTTCATATATTTTTATGTAATAGTTCCTAAAAATAATGATAAGAGGAAACGTATCATTTATGCTCGTTAACTTTAATATCTATTTTTTCAACAATGCAATCTATTATTGTATCATTATTATTCATTACTTATTATTATTATTTTTAATATTATTATTATTATTATTTATTATTGTTAATTGTTTATAATATAATTAATTATGTTTATTGTTTCAATATAGATTTTGGACAACCCGAAAACGAATGTTTTGTTTACTACCAGCCTTCTTGTAAAATTCAGTTACGTCCTGTGAACGTAACATATATATTATATATATATATATATAATATATATATATATATATATATATATACCAATATATATATATATATATATATATATATATTATAATATATATATATATATATTATATAGTATATATATATATATATATATTATATATATATATACTATATCATATTATTATATATATATATATATATAATTATATATATATAATACAGTATATATAGAACCTTTAATGTCTTTCACATTGAGCAATTTGAACATAATCAGATTTATCAGTGATAGGAACAGTGTCAACTGAAGGCTTATTTATTTGTGCTCTTTTTCTGCTTTGTTAGCATTTGCATTTCTTTACTTTGCTTCCTTTCCCTTGATTGCTTGTATCTTACTCTCTTTCTGATTTCCCAAGTATTTCATTTTTATATGTCATCACTGCATTTTTTGCAATTCAGTATGTGTTGTTCTTTCCTTGAACATTATTGCCACCTTCCAGTGAAGCACAATTACAAAGTTGGCCTCTTGTGACCTTTGTATGTATGAATTTTCCTTAACAGTAAAATAGAGAATGGACGCCGTGTTTGTTTTCTTCCCAAGCCAATTGGGTCAAAAGGTTATGAGATATTATCGAACTTAAACATTGTACATGTATTATTTAACTTTAAATATCATAATTAATTTATTATCCTGTAACACCTGTTTTCTATAATAAACAAGGTAAATGATAAATATTTATGTAGAATGTGTATGATTAAATTTTTTAAAGAAATTTTTACAAAAAAAAACAAAATGAAACAAAATAAAACAAAAAAAACGCAATAAAAAACAGATAAAAACAAAAAAAACAAAAGAAACTGATTGTTAAAAAAACGATTTAAAAAAAAACACATTTTTTAACAACTCTATAACCCAACCCATCCTTATACCTATCCAACCCTTTCTTAAATGTTGCAATTGAGCACACTCAACAAACCTCTGTTGGCAAATCATTCCAAATTAAGCCAAACCCTATTGCTGAATGTATACTTTGTCTTATATCAAGATGGCAATTCTTTCTTGTCTTAATTTTCTTGTATATGCCCCCTTGGTCTCCCGTCCGTGCTCTTTACTATGAAGAATTTATTCGGGTCTCGTATTATCAATAGATGTAAATATTTGTAGACTTGTATTCATGTCCCCTCTGAGAAATTGCCCTTTCTACAGAAAACATGCCTAACTCCTTCAGCTCTCCTCGTAGCTCTTACCCTCAAGCCCAGAAATCATCTTGTTTGCTCTACGTTGCACCCTTTTAACATATCTAGGTCTTTCTTTAAGTAAGGGGCCCAAACTTCGTGCACAATAACTCTATTATTGGCGCTAACATTAGCATATTATTATTAGTTTACTTATTACTTCCTTGCTTCTTGTAAACAACATTGCGATTTATTATGCCAGCATCTTATTAGCTTTATTTCCTAGCTTCCAAACACTGATTAGCTACTTTCAAATTACGTGCTTATAACTCATCAACCTTAAATCTTTTCCTGGTCACGCCTCAAGCAATCCCATCATATCATAGTTAGAACTTTTATTTTAGTACCGTAGGTGAAGAACCTTACCACTTTTTTTACTATTAAATCATTTGCACTTATCTGCCACCCAAGAGTTGTTATCAAGTCATTTGAATCTTTATACTCCTTCATTATTCCTAACTTGATATGGCCACTTTGGGGGGAGGGTAAGCACAAACTTAGTACATGATTGCTTGATTTCTGAGTCCGGTGTTCTAATCATTTATACATATGAGAAACAACAGTGGCCCCAGCACCTGAACCCTCGTGGGACACCACTACTTCACGTATTTCCATGATGGACTTATTGCCATTTAAGTGTAACAACACTGTTTTCTATTCCACAACCACTCTTTATCCAACTATCGTACACTCCACTATACCACATTTGCAATAGTCTTCTTCATTCAGCCTTAGTGGGGGAACCTTATCAAAAGCTTGCTGAAGTCTAAATATATAATATCAACAGGATCTCCTCGGTCAATGCACAGTAATGAATTCCATAAATTCTAAAAGGTTTGTCTGACATGACTTACCCTTTCTGAAACCGTGCTAGGGAGTCATCATGCCTTGTTTATCTCTAAAAATAATTTCTTATATGCCTTTTCAGTACACTTTTTCCAGAACCTTTAACAACAGAGATGTTAGCGCTAACAGGGCTATAATTACCCAATCTTCCTTACTTACTTTTATGAGTAAATAGGCACAACAATGCCGTTTTCCAGTCATCCTGGTACCTCACCAAATGTTATAGATCGCGTAAAAAAATCAAATGACAGTGCCTTTAGCAATGCTGGTACTACCCTCTTTCAAAATTCTATATAGCTATACCATCAGGGCCTGCAGCTTTAATTGGGTCAATCAATTTGGTCTAGTAAACGTTTAATATCTTTTACATCAAATTCAAATTCTGTTAAGTCTATTTGTTACATGGCATACAAGAACTATTTAGTCTCCAAACTATTATCTAATCTTTGCTCAGTAAAACCACTGAAAGCAAAAATAAAATTAAAAATGATTTTGGACCAATCCTTATCTGAACTTACTAAATTGTCATCAATTTTAATTAGACCAATTGTCCTATTCTACTTTTAAATTTATTAAAAGCTAAAAACTTCTTCAGGTCCTTATTACTATTCTTGCTAAAATTAATTTCTGCCTCTCTCGTTGCCTTTCTTATTGACTTGGTTAAGTTCATTTTCTCTTTTTCCTATAATTTTCTAAATCATCTTCTCTAATCTACCTTGAATATTTTGTTAACACATCTTAAAACACTTCTACAGCTTTGTCATTGATTTATCTCTTTTCTCTCTATTCCACCAAACAGGGTTTTCTCTTCGCCACCCTAATGGGTTTATTTTTAAAACATACTGACTGAATATTCATTTAAATTTGCTTAAAATGTTCCCACATGGATAAAACAGTTGTTGCGTCTTTAATACTCTTTATCCCAGTCAGTGATATACCTAAGCAGTGCTCTCGAAATTTGTTAAAATCGCCATTTCGGAAACCTAAGATCTTTTCCCTTATTTAGCCTTGCATTTTGGCCCAGATATCAACATCATATTAAATCTAATTATATTATGCTCACTTAAGTCCTAATTCTCCTCAACTCTAATCTTACTCCACCATACTTTCATATTAGTTAATATTGAAGTTAATAGTGATTGTGTCTGTGGGTTCATGGACCATATCTGGCTAAAAAGTTCTAGTTACATTTATAAATACTGACCTACTCTGGTCCGTATTAGACAAGGAATCGCATTGAATGCCAGGAAATTAAAATCACCCATTATGACTATACCTTTTCGATTACTGTGCATGCTGTCTCAATTCTCTTCACCATTTCCGATCTAATTCTTGACTCTGGCCAGGAGGTCTATTAAAAAAGCCCCTTTCTACTATGATTTATTAACATAAGGCATATCTACCCATACCGATTCATATCATGATTAGTTTTAAAGTCAGTCATTAATACAGATTGAATATTGCTTTAATATAAAGCGCCACACCCACCACCCTTCTTTCCCCTACGCTGGTATAAATAAAGTGAATATCCGTCTAATTCATATTCCTGAAAGGAGGTCTCCCATAAATTCTTCATTAACCCATGCCTCAGTTATGCAAATAATGTTAAGATTCTCATTTATTCATTGATGGTATAACTAGTCAGCTCATCTTTTTTATTCTAAGGCTTATGAGCATTTGTGTAAAAGCATTTGAATTTCGAAAGTGCTGCTTATTTTTATTGATAAGATCATTATTTGAACCTGTAACAACACTAGTCTTATTTATCCATCACCACTATTACAGTTACCTTGGCAATATTCGAATCCAGATTTAGCCCATCACCCCCAACTTCACCTAGTTTTTTGCTAAACAAGTCTCCAAACCTGGTGGCTTGAAAAGCCCAACACCTTTACGACTAAGTGAGACTCCATCTGCTGCAAAAAGATCTTATCCAGAAAGTTTACTCTCCACAAATCCAAAAATCCAATATTTTCTAAAAAACATAATTTCCTACCTTTCCTTTACACCTAAAGCCCTACTCCCCATTTCCTGACCTGCCACCTAACCTAGGTAAAATCCCAGGAAATATGCACTTTTCTTCCACTAGCTTTCATCTTCTGATCAATCTCCTAAAGATTCATGTAAGTAGTGCTGATTAAACTATAACCGCGTCTTAAAAATTCTTTTAGAAGTCTTTTTGTGCAATTGAGCACATTTTAAGTTTTTAACGTTTCAATAAAAATACAAAAAAAAAGCTACGAAAATCACAATTTTTTGGCTTTTTTCGTTCGTGTAGGGATGAAGAATCGGTAATTATGGAAAATCGCAAAGTTTCAGAACTTAGGGATGGCCAAAAATATCGGAACTATTTTGGCCGACTCATATCGATATTTTATATAGCTGCGTTCCCGAGCCCGAGTGCCGGCCCGTGTGCAAAATCGCACTTGGAAACGCATTCGAAAATTTGATAAAATAATTACAGTATAAGCCAATCATGAGAACAGGAAATACTTGAGTACTTTGAGAACAGCCGAGGGCGTCAGACCCCGTCGGATCAGCTTGAAAATTGTAAGCAATACTCTTCTATACTTATATAATGTATCATATTATGAAATGATTACGATCATAATAGTATCACTTAATATACAAAGTTAACTAAAATATATAAAAACAGTCTTGACAAGCACTGTCCAGACACAATGTTTTGCTAAAAGAAATTTTGTTTGCTAAACAAAGATCTTCCGCCGCAGCACTCGCCCGTTTATTAATATCGCGAAATCGAGAATTTAAGCAACGGGGGCCATGACTTGTGACGTTTACGTGATCGTATGAAGTGCGCATAACGGGACTCGGGGAACGATGCCTTTCGCCCGTGCGTGCCCGCCCGGGCTGGCAGTACGGGCTTCGGGAAACGCCACTATTTTCTTAGGCGATGATTTCGATCTTTTTTCTTAATGATCGAAGCCGATTTTTCTTTTCAAAAAAAAAAAATTTTTTTTACAGGTCGGGGAAAAAAAACTAAAAGTCTTAATCCCCTTCTCCCCGACACCCTGAAGATGAAGACCCCTCCTTTTCTCCCCCATATTTCGATTTCTTCGTGTGCTTCCCCCGGATGTCTTGTAATAAAATAAACGAAAAATTAGAAGTTTTAGAGGTTTTCGTGCCTCTGCGAGAACGAAAAAATAGGGGAGGGGGATCGTCAGAATCGTACAAGTACATGCTACAATGAGCAGCAATGCCACATGCCACATAATCAATAATCATTTCTGAGATTCACTAATCACTATTCAGATTATTTCAGTGAATCAGTAGACTATAGTTGTGTGTGATTGCTAACCAGGGTTGTGGAGGTCGGAGAGTCGGGGAGTCGATAGTTTTGAAAGACAGTGGAGTCGGAGTCGGCAATTTTGAAAAGGGTGGAGTCGGAGTCGGTAATTTTGAAGAGGGTGGAGTCGGAGTCGGGGTCGAAGTCGGTAATTTTCAAAAGGTGAGGGGAGGAGTCGGAGTCGGTCAATTTCAAAATGATGAAGCCGAGTCGGAGTCGGAGTCGTTAATTTTCAAAAGGGTGGAGTTGGAGTCGGTAATTTTGAAGAGGGTGGAGTCGGAGTCGGAAAATTTTTGAACCGACTCCACAACCCTGCAAGAAACCAGGGGGAAATCGATGATGCAGAAGGATGGGAAGAAATTGTAGTAACTGAAAATGCAAAATATAGGAGAAAAGCATGGGAGGAGGTCATGAGTCTTCAAGCAGAGTGAAAAATAAAAAGAGCATTAAATAGAAATATGAGGGATGCAAAAATCGAAGATATAAAAGTGGGTGATTGGGTACATTATAAAAGGGAGAAAGATAAGAGATGGAAAAGACCTGGGAAAGTCAGAGGTATAGATGGAAAAACGGTAGTGGTAAAACAGGGAGGTTCAATATACGCAGAGGGTACATATCAACAGAGTACGAAAAGGAAAAGGGGAAGACAGTACAAAAGAGAACGATAAAGAAGCTGAGTTAGATATAACAGAGAATGAGCCAGAAGAGACAAGGAAGGACGACATTGAGATACAAGAGTACCGAGATGAAATACAGAATAATGAAGAAAGTGATGAGGACGAGGATGATGATAGTTACGGTAAGGCGACTGTAAATGAACTAGAGGAAGAAGAAGAGGATGACATGGAAAGACTGGTGGAAGAACCTAGAAAAGATTTAATTAAGAAGATTAAAGAAGGGTGAAAGATGGAAGATGTATGAAAAGGAAACAGGATAGGAGAAAAGAGTAGATATAGTGAGTAGAGCTGGGAAAGTAAATAGCAAAAAATGGAGTCAGTGTTATAACACTAAGGATTTAGAAGATGACACAATCAATTGGATCAACTTGAGAGAGTTTGAGATCCACGAAGAGATACGAGATGAAGAGATATTATTGGTAAAAGTCAGAGACATAGAGGTAATAACAGCCAAGGAAAATGAAATAAAGAATTGGAAAAAGAATGACGTAATGGAGGAAGTAGAAAAGAAAGGAAGAAAAGGATTAAATACTAGGTAGGTGATAACGGAAAAGGGAAAAAAACGGAGTAAAATTTTGCAAGGCCAGACTTGTAAGGGGATTTGAAGAAAAGGGAAATGATGAAGGTAACGAAGCACCTACGTGTGCAGCCGAGGCACTTAAGATAACTCTTGGAATAATTAAGAGAAACAACTGGGAATGTAAATCCATAGATATTAAAGCAGCTTATCTCCAGGGAAATAAGTTTGAAAGGGATGTGTATATCAAACCTCCATCTGAAGCAAACACTGACAAAATATGGAAATTAAAGAAGGCTGTATATGGATTAAAGGATGCTGCAAGGGTGTGGTATTATAGTCTGAAGGGGATTTTAGAGGAATTGGGAGTAGATTGGAACCTTCCATCTTTACCTGGAAGGAAAAATCCAAGTTAAGAGGGATAATGGTCTGTCACGTAGATAATATATGTTATGGGGGTGACAGAACATTTGACCTACAAATCATAAGCAAACTAAAAGAAAGATTGAAGGTAGGTAACCAAGAGTTTAAGAATTTTAGATACATAGGGGTACAAATAAATGATAAAGGAAACAACATAGTTTTAGAACAGAATAGTTATAGAAGAACATTGACAATACCAACAAAGAAATTATTTAGTGGGGATAGAGAATTAGACGAGAAAGAAAAGACAGAATATAGATCAGGGGTGGGACAGTTAAACTGGTTGGGGCAACAAATAAGACAGGAAGTAACATATCAGGTGAGGCTTTCTGTTCTGTGCCTAAGGAGAGCCTGGAGGTGGAGGCTAGTGTTATACCTCTGTCTCTAAGAAGGGAACACATCATGTGTTTCCCGCACGTCCAACTAAGAACTCCTATGCCCTCAGTTCTGATTCCTCCTTGAAACGGTGGCATTTCGCCTGCCACTTTGGCCATTTGCATCGATGGTGGCTGATGTATTTGAATACTTACATATGCCACTTCGAGCTCTTTTGCCTTATTCTTATGAACATTACACCGATCCACGGTTACATCCACCCCTCACCCCCCAGGTATGCACAAAGATGTGGTCATTTTCTAAGTCTAACCAATTCCTCCCTCAATGCCGTCTTCTCTCACCAGGTGAGTCACGTTGATTCGATAACTGTCTTTACTGATGGCTGCAAGACTAACGATGGTGTGGACAGAGAGAAGTATATGATAGCACTCTGTCCCATACTCTGCCTTCCTGCTCATCTATCTTTACGGCAGAGCTAGTGGCACTGCTTCTTGCAATTTCTAGGTTCTCATTCTTGAGGAAATTGACCACGTCACCATCTTTTCGGCTGGATACCATCCCACGTTGGTATCCCAGGGAACGATGACGCTGATCGTCTGGCTAAGGAGGCCTTTGTCACTCAGCAGGTCCGCTCCGTATACCTTCCGTCAGTTTTATATCAGAACCACGTTCCCCCGATTGATTTCCTTCCTCATGTTCGTCAGGGATTCAAGCTTTGTTGACAGGAGTGCTGGAAGACGGGCACTAGGGGATCAAAGCTTCGTATCATCAAGACAACCACAACGGACTGGGCTTCGTAAAGTAGCAGCCGTCACCGGCAGGTAATGATGGCTCATTTACGTTTTGGCCATTCAGCCCTCACACGCGGCCGCTAAATGTCCAGGGACCCTCCGCCCGCTTGTCAGTTCTGTCGCCTCGTTACTCCCCTTCCGTTCGCCATCTGTTTATTGAACGTACCGCCTTGACCATTCTCCGCAATAAACACTTTCCTTATATTGCGTTCCGTATCTCATGAAGCCAGAATGTATTACATCTTCTCGGATTCGCTTACCTTTATTCCTACTTCCATATTTGCTTATTTGTATAACCTAACTCTCCTACATGAGATTTAACTGCCCTTTAGTTGACCATTCTTAGCGTTGTGTCTAGGAGTCTTAACCAGAACGGGTTCATACCGGCAAGGTCGCTTTCTCCGTGAGCCGTGGAAACTTCTGTACAATCTCTCTCTCTCTCTCTCTCTCTCTCTCTTCTCTCTCTCTCTCTCTCTCTCTCTCTCTCTCTCAATTGGGGTAAAATGAATAACACAGCAACACAACCCACCACACCAAACAAACCAATAGGTAACGCTGCCGGGATTTATGTTTCTATTTATCATTTGTGTTATTGAATTTGTGTTTATTTATTGCGGTGCTGATGTTTTGCAGGAGTATTTTTCATGGGAAGAAAATCTAAAACGTTTACCGTTTTCCAGAAAGGCGGCAATCACCATCTGGCGGGTCCCAAACCCGTCCCCTCCCTGGCCATTCCCAGGCCTGCGACCAGCAGGGGCTTTTGACGCCCTTGTTGATGAAATGGTTGGTACTCCACCACCCACCCCTATCGCCCTTGATTCCGGTCCCGTTTCAGGGACTGCCCCGTCGTAGATCCAGGTGAGGCTGTTGTGGCCTCTCAGAATACCCTTGCTCTCCGTCTTTACGTTTGCCATTCCAGGAGCCCCTGCGTCACGTGGGGTTCCATTCCTTTTAACGCCAGTACTACACCAACGCCAACGATTCAACGTTCACCGGCCCCCCTCCAAGGAGTCCCGGGATTCATGATCCTACCCGCTTTATTTATTTACATTTTCAAAACGTCATTTCGTCCACTGACTTCTGTGAGCCAGCTCATCCTTAGTGTGATGCTTTGGAAGCTGCTCTCCAAACTACTGACCACAGGCTTACGCCAATGCAGGAACGGTTCCTCTTGGTTTCGTCTGCCTCTCGTTACCCAGCGAGCAACTACTTGCTTCCCTATCCACATCTGGGAGATTCCCTCATTTCTAAACCTGATGATTGTCCTAACCACGTCCGAAGGGGTACCATAATGCGCGCGGAAGTTCTGTTCCGATGCTTCAATTGACATCCTAAACTCATATACAGGCTCACCCACGCTAACCTATCACCAAGCTTATCCGTCGATCCTACGTAGGCTGATCCCCTCAAAGCCGAAGCCCTCGCTGTTAACTTACCTTCCCAGAGACTTTCCCTCGATCCAAGGTAAAACTTGGTTTTTATACATACGGTTCAGGACTATGTGCCCTTCCCGAGAGGATGTTTCAAGTGCCATTAAATTTGGTCACCCCCAGAAAAATTGTCGGTCTCCCCAGACCATCTTTCCGGACATGTGGCAGTTCTCTCCACCCGAACTGTGACAGATCCTCCATGTTAGTTCCTAACTTGTAAGGGCCACACCCGGCCTGCTCTGTCCACTAGCCCCTTTTTTCGCCTTGGAGAAGAAAATCTGAAGCAGTGCGCCATTCATAATATGACCGTCGTGAGGCTACCCGCCGAGCGAGAAAGGGAGAAGCTGGCTCATCTTCCTCTTTCTTATGCTGCGGCAACGTCCACTCCATCTGCGGTTGCCTCTTCCGTTTGCTCATCGCCCCCGTTCGTTGTGTCCGGAGCTTGGTCCGCCTTCACGTTCGACCGTTCGGCCTTCCGTGCCGGTTATCGGAGGATCCCCTGTTTCGGTGGTTTCTGAGGCACTGGACAATTGTCCTCCCAACTCTCCCCAAATGGTCCGCCGGACAAGTCAACGTTCTTCGCCGACTCACACGACCCTCTCCCATGCTCCTCTCCTTGTGGAGGTCCATGCAGCTCCCAAGGTTCCCCCCCAAACAGGGGGGGAAATAAATTTTTTTTTTTTTTTTTTTTTCCTTGGATTTTGCGATTAAAAAAAAAGTTTTCCGCTTCTGAGGTCGATGGCAATCGTCCATGTGCCTTGTCGCGAGCCGTACCTGTACCGTCTCCCAGGAAAACGCCTGCTTTCTGTTCGCCGCGGAAACACAAGTCCCTCTAACGGTGGCGAAGTCCCCGTCCAAGGGCGGGATCTTCCCGGGACAGGACATCCTTACTCGCTTGCTTATCGGGCCGCGGACTTCTTGAAGCAGAAGGATCCCGTTTGTACTGGGGGCCCTGTTTCTGTCCTGCCTAAACGGGCTCGCCGCGCTGACAACCCAAGTGGCCGATCTCGGACCAGTGGTCCGCCCTCTGCCCGTTCTGATAATTTACTACTTACTCCGCCTAAGCCCCCTTCGCTTCTGCACTATTCAAGCGATTCTGAAACTTATTTCGGATGCCACAGGACTCTTCGGACTACTTCTTCCTTGGGGTTCACGTGTCTAGACACTCTGTCCCACCGAGGAGGTCCGAGAGGTTATCGATTTACACTCGCCGCTCGCAGTCTGTTCCTTCGGGTAGACGTGGGCTCCGCTTCATGTGTGTAGAGGTTGGGTTGCTGTGATTGGATTGCAGGAGGATGGAGGATGTTTCTCCCTTCCTGCCTTCCCCCCACTCCCCTTTTAGCTTCGGTCCCGTGCGACGGAGTAAACAGAAAACACCTGGCTCTCCTCGAGCGCGGACCGCTTCCGAGATTTTAACACTGACGCCATACCCTTGTCATCCGATGTGTCTCATCTCACTCCCGCCGACACCGTTCCTACTTGTCATCCTCTTCCATCTTCCCCAGCCTTTGTTAGGGCGCCTCCTGGCAAGACGCGTCCCCCTTTCCGGCTTGCTAAGAAGTCTGGCAGGGGTGGCGTCTGAGGGGAGGGATGTTCGAAATGTGGAGTGTGACTTGGCGAGCCCTCTCCTGCTGTGCCCAGGAACCCCTCTCGTAAACAGGGGGGTCCACACATATCCCTGCTGCGTGATCTTCCTCTCCCTCCGGGGTTTGAGGTTCCTGTCGGTGGGTCGTCCGACGACTCACGGACGCTTCCGCCTTTACTCAGAGGAGACTGCGCACATCCCAAAACATCTGACGTATTGTCACGTATCGTCCTGACCATTGATTATTTCCGTTATGGCACGTTTCATCCAATGGAACTGTCGCGGATACTTTGCTAATTACGAAGAGCTGAAGAGATTACTTGTCGATCATCAGCCCTTGGCTGTTTGTGTTTACAGGAGTTGCAACTTCGTGACCGTAACCTTTTGCAACTTTCAAGGTACAGGGAGCCCCTTATTTCCCTGAATCGTGGAGCCAGCGACAGAGGTGGGCAGCGATCCTGCTTCACGAGTCTGTCCCATTTACTCCCATTCCACTCTCTACTCCGCTGCATGCCGTGGCCGCTCGTATCCATTTTGACGCGCCGCTTACGCTGTTGCTTCGTTGTACCTGGCGCCCAGCTGTAAATATACAAGAAGGACCTCGTCGATTTTTCACGTGCTCCCACCGCCCATGTTGGTCCTCGGTGGCTTTAACCTCCGCCATCTTGTGGGGAGACTCTGTTACGTCCCCCAATGCCGATTGGTTTGTTGAGTATTTTGCAGGAATTTTTCTTGGGATGTGTCTCAACACGGGCCTTCCCACCTTTGAACGTTTTGATACAGCCACTTCTCCCTGTGTGACGTCTCGTTGTTTTCCATCTCGTCTTTAGATCATTTTTGGGTGGGAAAGGTCGTCTTTTCTCTGTCGGTAGTGACCACTACACCTATCTGTGATACCATCCTTCGGCCCCATTCCGCAGCTACCACCTTATTATGGCTGGCGCTATGACAGAGCAGGACTGGTCTCCTTTCACTAGGCCACTTACTTTTCCATCCTTCCTGCAACAACTGCGTGTTCCCGTCGCCGGCGAATGCCTTCACTTACTTTCAGTGAAGTTATCCATTCGTGGCAACGGAGCAAATACCCCGTTCATCTGGGACCCGGAAATCAAAAACCCCCTGGGTGGAACCAAGAGTGTGCTCGGGCTAATCGTAAAAAGCGTAAGTTGTTATAGGCTGTATAAACAAACTCCCACACCTTCTAACTTGATTCTGTTTAAGGCTTCGGCGGCCCGCTCCCGGCGTATTAATCGCCGTACGCGGAAACGTACGCTTCCACCGTTAATTCTTCTACGCCTGTATCATCAGTCCATAAAAAGGTGCGAAAAATTTCACGAAAACACCATGCTGATTCGCCTATTATCCTCGTTTACGGCCCGCAAACTTCTGAATGTCATCTCTGCTCCCGGGGTTGTGGCGGACGAGTTGGGTTATCACTCCGCGTCCTCTCCCAGCGGCTCCCGTTATCCTGAACCTTTTCGTTCTAGTCGCTTGCGGGTGGAGTTTCCTGATTTTTCTGTTCCGCCTGGAACAGACCTTCTATACAACCGGCTATTCACCAGGGCCGAGTTCCTAGACGCCCTCAAGCTTTGCGGGGATGGAGCGCCTGGCCCTGACGGCATCTCCTTTCAGATGCTTCGCCATGCTCATCCGTCTGCCACTGCCTTCCTTCTCGGCTTATACAATAGAATGGGTGGAGAGGGGGTCTTCCCTCCTGTCTGGTCTACTGCATATATTGTCCCCATTCCCAAACCTGGAAGGATCCGACTTCTTCGATAACCATCGCCCTTCCTATTTCATTGACCTGCAATACATGTAAAAGCTCATGAGAGATTGGTGGCTCCGTTCTTGTTTCCCACGTTGAGCAAACTCTCATGCATTTTCCGACTTACCAATTTGGTTTTCGTCGCCAATCGCTCGCACCCAGATCCTCTCCTTCGTGGATCAGACATTCGTGAGTCATTTTGCTTTCCAACAAAAGAACCCTGGCCGTCTTCTTTTGACCTCGGAAAAGGGCGATTGATTAGCCACGTGAGGTTGGGGTTTTGCGGAGCCCTTCCACTTCCTTGGGACTTTAGGGGGTGGCAACTCCCTATTCTTCAGTTGGTTTGATGTCGGATCGTTTTCGTTTAGGTCCGTTGTGTAGCCACGCTGCGAGGCGTTTTGTCTTACGAAGGGGGCCGCATGCAGTGTACTTGAGCGTCGTTGGCTTTTCGCTATTGGTTTCCAATGGTGTTATCGATCCATCCCGACGTCAGTTGCGCTGCTCCATCTATTGTGACATCCTCTTGCCTTGTTACATCTCTGGAGCAAACTTCCTTGTATGGAATGTCAAACTTCAGATTGCCATCGATAGGGTTTCCTCCTGGTGCTCTGAGCGTGGCTTTACATTCTCCACGTCGAAAACTACAGCCGTGCTTTTCCGGAAAAATCCTCTTCGTAGGGGTCGTCACCTACAATTGCCTCCAATGTTGCGTCTCTATGGGCTTCCCTCAATCATTGTGAGCCGAGGGTGCGTTCCTGGGTCTGTACCGATGATGCGCCTCCACGTACCCTTCCTCATATACTCTCCTCAAAGCAATTGCCGCGACGTTCCTTGTGAATCTCTTACGGCAACCTAATCCTCCAGACTTGGGGTGCGGACAGAAAAACATGCGCCACCTATTACATCATGGCTGGTGCGGGCGTAAACTGTTGACATGGTTGTGCCATCTGATGGGCAGACCTTCCAGTCCTACCTCCGCCTCTTGACCCCATTCAGACTGAAGGTCTGAGAATTGCCACGGGTGCATTCCGTTCCTCTCCAAAGGTGAGAGCCTGTGAGGTGAGAGGCGGGGTGATGCCCCCTCATTCCCTGCCGAAGGAGCAGCTCATTTGCTGCGCTGTTCATCCGTCGTCCAGGTTCCTACCTCGTCGGCCTTGATGACACTTATAATAGAGCGTGTCCGTCACACCCTTTCTTATTGGCCATTTGGTTGGGTTGTATACTTCCATCTTCGCTTTCCTCGACCTCCCTCAGCGAGCGGTCATGCAAATTTGATTTTACCTCTACCCGTTCCCAGTGGGTCTCTCCGCCCCCTGCTCTCTGCAGTGGGATCCAGTCTTTGAATAAGTCGGAGGCACACCCGGTGCTGTTGAGGGATTCCTTTGTGTCTCACGCGGAGGTCCATAGCGACTCTATAGCGGTTTACACCGATGTTTCAAAGACGGAGGAAGGGGGTGGGAGCTTCAAAGCTGTTGCTTCCGGACATCGACTTATCCCATAAACCCTTCCACCCTATTTGTCTTTTTCTCAGCTGAACTAATAGCAATGTCCTTGGCGGTGAAACAGGATCAGTACCTTCGCCGTGGGTATTATACGATCCTTTTCGTCATTCTCGGAGCGCTCCCAAGTTCGTGCTGACCGGTCAACCCGTAAACCTTTGGTTGGTCTTTGCCATTCAACAGTCCCTCTGCTTGTTACCAACGCAGCACCACAACATTGAATTCTGTTGGGTTCCCTCCCATGGGTGTTTTGCAACGAAACGGGGCGAGGGAGGCCAAACGGGCGGACTGCATCACAGCGTGTCCGAGTGCTCGTTTACTTACCTTCCGGCTGTGTTCTGGGCCATTTCCCTCTACAGATTTCTCCATCCTCTTTGCGTGGGGTTCCTCTCTGGCTGGCAGTCATGTTGGCGGAGGATGCTCGTGGCGCCGAAACTTCGGAATGTCAAAACCCGTCCCTTGGCCGGTGGTCTTACTGTGTAGGAAGAGTCGCCTTCCTGAGTGGTCCTGCTCGATTTGCGTCTTGGTCATACAAATCTCACCCGATGGATTTCTTATGTCGCGGGGTTCCCCCGACCTGCCCATTTTACTCCTCCAGTTGTCCTCTCACTGTGTTTCATCTCTTGAGATTGCGCTTGCCATTTCAACTCTTCGACAAGCAAAGTTCTTCCTGACGGCTAACTATACTTTTCCAGCATCGCCTTTCAGCACATCTACCGACTTCATCTCATTTTTCCGTAGTGATCCGCTGTTTTGCCTTTCTTTTAAAGCCTGAACATTCTTGTAAAGATCTAGACCATCTCCAGCCTTGTTCCTCTTTCGTTTCGTTAGGGATTTCCGCCTGTCGTTTAGTTGCTAACACGGTTCTAGCCGCGATTCTGTAGGCTTGGGAATCCCTCTTTACATCCAACTCAAAAAAAAAAAAAAATTATTAATATTATTATTATTATTAATTATTCATATTATATTATTATTATTATTATTATTATTATTATTATTATTATTATTATTATTATTATTATTATTATTATTATTATTATTATTATTTTGGAATGTTTGTGTTTTAAATCATTATTTATTAAAACGAAATTGAAAATAATACCGTATTTATAAAGTACAAATTAGGCATTTTTAACTGTTGAAATGAGATCTGAAAACTACTGTAAAATATGTTAATATTTTGCATTAGGAATTGTGTCAAAGTTATATTAATGAAATCTATATATTTATTATTATTTTTTCAGATCTTTGTTTGTTGTTCAGGCCTTGAAGACAGAGGTACCTTTGCCTCTGGTTCAGACCTCGAAAATAAAGGTACCATTGTCTATGGTTCAGACCTCGGAGATAGAGGTACCTTTGTCTCTCGTTCAGACCTCGAATATAGACGTTCCTTTGTCTGTGGTTCAGACCTCGAAGATAGAAGTTCCTTTGGCTCTAGTTCAGGCCACGAAGATAGAAGTACCAGTCCCGAGGTCAAAAGTGCTACAAGGAAAGGATGTAAGAGAAACTCAAGAATACACAATAAAAAGAACTCTAAAAAGGAATGTAAAAATCAAAGCTGTAAATATTGTAACATTGGTTTTAAAAGCGTAGATGAGTTGAAAAGTCATTTGAAGTCACATTGTAAAAGAAAATTTAAATGTATCCATTGTAGTTATGAATGTAATCAAAAATCAAATTTAAAGGTTCACTTGTTAAATCACGGGAATATAAAACTGTTCAAATGTTATGAGTGTAACTATGAATGTAATCGTAAAGGAGACATGAAGAAACACTTGTTAACACACGCAGGGATAAAATTATTTAAATGTTCTGAGTGCAACTATGAATGTAATCAGAAAGGAGACATGAAGAGACACATGTTAACACACAGATTGGAATATACGGTGGAAGAAAAAAAAGAGATATTCTGGTGCGTAACGATACGGAAAGACACAAGATTGTTCCCAAAATAGGAGAACAACTAAACGACGAGAAATATGTATGGAACAAACGATGGTATGTGAAATAAAAAATCAAAGCTGTGAAAGAATACCGGCATGTCGAATTGCCAGTTATATGCAACCAATTATAATAAATAAAAAGCCCCGAAACACACGAACAGATAAAACAAATCGAGGAGGGAAGTAGATCAATACGTGGTTTGAAGATGAAACAAAATGGTAGGAGGGAGAAGGTGAATGGGAATGGACAAAGGAAAAGAACGAATACTTAATGGAAAGCTATTACATAGGTATATTAATACCCGAAGAGGAAGGTAAAACGGACTTCTTGGAAAATATGTTGTGGGATAATGAAATAACTTGGTGCAAATGATATAAATGGAATACGAAGTTTAATAAGAAATGATACGGGACTAGGGTAGGAGAAGAGAAGGAAACTGAATCGCCCAAAAAACAGGCCATCCTCAACTTTAATTAAAGAAAGGAAATTCATAGGAAGCGATGATAAGAAAAAAATGAAGAAAAAGCTACGTTACCTACAAATAAAGACCTGAAGGAAATAGAACTTAGAGCAAAGGAGAGAATTAAAAATGAGATTCAGATCACACCAGAAATGATCGGAGATATTAAAACAGAAAAAGTAAAAGACCACGTATATCAATGCTGGAATAGAATAAAAACTGCAAAAAAAATTACAGAGAAATGAACAGTAAAGAACAAAATAAAAATGACAGATGCCTTTAGGAGAGTTAATAGATGGGGAGCTGGATAAGACAGAGATAGTAGGAGAAGAAATATCAGAGGCTGCTGAAATCCTAAACAAAGAAATAATGAACAGAACAGATAATGAAAGTAATAATGATTCAGATACAGGAAGCCACTATGAAGAAACAGAGGAACAAGGTGATGAAGAGATTATTGAAAATGATAGAAACGAAAAGGAGATAGAATGCAGGAGGAAGAAGAGATGATAAACAAAATAGCACACTATAGAGATGAAGATATTTATACCAACATGGAAGATAGAAAAGGAATAAATAAAATAGATAATTGGATGAAAATAAATAAATATTCCGGAATAGCAAACAGGGTATTACCAAGATTACTACCTGAGAGATGCGATATCTCAGAAGTGAACAGGTTATATTATGCAACAGCAAGAGCAATAACAGATTTGATGGGAAGGAAAATATTTGAGAAAAATAGAATCAAATGGAAGAAAGAAGGAACAAAAACCGTCATGGGAAATTAGATTAGAGAGAGACATAGCGAGACTTAGAAAAGAAATATCACTGATTAAAGAATACGAAGAAGGAAACCTCACAATAGAAATTAAAATCAGACAGGCACAAAATATGATAAGAAGAAGCAGGGGCAGAAATCGAGTAACACACGCAATCAGCAGCAGAAAACTAGAATTAGCAGCAAAAGAAAAAAGATTAAGCTCATACAAGAAAGAAGAACAAAGAAAAAGACAAAACAAAATGTACCAGACAGATAAAGGAAAGTTCTATAGAGAGTTGAGAGGTGAAAATATAAAAGTTGATAAACCACCTGAAAGAGACAGACTTGATGCCTTTTGGAGGAGTATATATGAAGACCAACGAACACATAATGAAGAGGCGGAATGGATAGAAACAACAAGAAGGAATCCCCAAATAGAAGAAATTAATGAGATGGGAACTTAAACCACTAACCGAAAGGGAAGTGATGGAAATGATACGACGTACCAGTAACTGGAAAACACCTGGACCAGACATGGTGCAAAATATATGGTTAAAAAAAATTACAGTACTAAGAGAACCTTTAACAAAGTGCTTTAACAGAATTCTGAACGGAACAGCTGAAATACCCGAGTGGATGACCAAAGGAGAAACAGTCCTTATCCCTAAAACAGGGGAAACACAAAACCCAGGGAAATATAGACCAATTACTTGTCTACCAACTATATACAAAATATTAACAGCAATTCTTACAGAAAGAATATACAAACATACAATAGAAAATAATATAATAGCAGAAGAACAAAAAGGATGCAGTAAGGGAAGCCACGGGACAAAAGATCAATTATTAATAAATAAAATGATCCTAGAAGACAGCAGACAAAGACAGAAGAACTTAAGCATGACTTGGATTGACTATAAGAAAGCTTATGATAGTGTGCCGCACTCATGGATCAAAGAGGTATTAAGAATAGAATCTATAAAATCAATAATAAGATAAGAGAGTTTATGGAAAAAGTGATGCAAATATGGAAAATCAATATTAAACTACATCACGAAAATGGTACGATACAAATAAATGATGTAAAAATAAGGAGAGGAATATTCCAAGGGGATTCCTTATCCCCATTGCTGTTTGTACTGTCCTTGAACCCACTGAGTTCATTGATAAATAACTTGCATAATGGATATAGAATAGGATCAAGAAATGAAAAGAAAGGAAAAAACATCTCGCATTTATTTTACATGGATGACATCAAACTATACTCCCCAAACAAACAACAAACCATTGAACAGATAGAGGTAGTTTAAGAAGTTTTCGAGTGACATACAAATGGAGTTCGGACTGGATAAATGTGCGTTTCTAGAGTTGAAGAAAGGAAAAAGAATTGACAGTGGAAATATCAGAAAGAGAATAGAAGACGAGATCATTAGACAACTAGAACAGGAAGACACCTATAAATATCTGGGATATATATATATATATATATATATAAATAGAACATAAGAAAATGAAGGAAAAGCTGATGAAGAGGGAATATGAGAAGAGACTGAAACTAACATATTGAAATCTGAATTAAAATGGCCAAATTTAGCGGTGAAGCAGTAAAGAACATTGGCCAGTACCTGTCTATTAGTGTTGCTTTGTATGTGGGGTTTGGAATAATTGATTCGTATCCAAGAAGATTTAAACAAACTAGATATTAAGACGAGAAAAAAATGCTCCACGCCCATAAATTGACATATAAGAACCAATGCCTGGCTATATATTCCCCAGGGATCAAGCTGGAATGGACTTCAGGAAAATAGCATGCAATAATAGAGTAAGGCATAATATAGATTGTAGGAGGAATGAGAATTAACACAGTCCTTATAGTATTATGAATGGAATCAGTTGATAGTAAATGTTCATCAGTATGTGATGAAGGTGACAGGAGCACGAAAACAGGAAGAATGGCAGAAAAAATGAAATGAGAGAATACATCATTGTAAGACAAGACTCATAAATTATAAGAGTTTGCGTGTGGAAAGGATTACCTACGGGAAGAATGGTATATGAGATTGATCCAACCTTATCGATTGATAATGCTGCAACACAAATCACGAAAGGATAAGTATGACAAACGAAGAAAAGGTGAATTGAGAACACCTAAAGAAGATGAGCACAGAAAGCAAGGAAGGAAAAAAACCATGAAAATAATTGGAAGCGAGCACTCATTAAAGTAATACAAAAAATAATAATATAAAAAAAGTGTATATAGATAAAGAAAAATCTGAATTAAAGCAGTATGCAGGGGGTTAATAAATCTAAGAAAAGAGATGAAAGAACAAATTATAAGCAAAGGGCACGGATCTTAGCATTACGAACCAAATTGGTTTCAAGATAGAGATGATGAGTGATAGACATGAGGAGGACATAATCAACAACATGCCGAAGTGTGGGTTAAAGAATATCACGGAGCGAAACAGTTAGCCGCGCATAGGGGTCCTGAGTAGTAATATACGTAAGCGTTGACGACACTTTCCAACGCATAAGAACAATGACACGAAAGAGCATGAAGTATACATGATAAGTGCACAATTAATCACGATTATTAAGAGAATGTTGACAAAAATAAACTGGATGAACAGAAAAAATGTTATGGAATAGTTATATCTGCAGCACAAGGAGTGAGTTCAAGAAAGCGACCAAACGCCACAAAGTCGAGCGCACAATAGGAGTGAAATATGCACAGCGTGATAAGATAGAGTCCATTTCTGCTCGTTAATACTATAGGAGACGTATAGCATTCCACAGAGCTGTACCTGATAGACATAAACAAACCGGGATATTTATTAAAATAAAAGATGAAAGAAAGAGCATACATTCATAGATATAGGAAGCTCATGGGACGCAGAGTATCAGCATAGAAACTGAAAAGGAAGTTAAGTACCAAACTCTGAAATACTCATTACAAGGAATGTGGAATGACATTGATAGAGCAGAGGTTATCACTGTGGTAATTGGAAAGATAGGGAGTGAGTAAAAAAAAGCTTAAATCAATATATTAAAGATACCGGTGGAAGTAACAACGTTGGAGATGAGCTCCATTATAATACGACAGAGCGCCAGAATAATGAGAATGGTTCTTGGTTGTTAAAGAACCTGCGGACAAACCATATGCGCTGTAGGCCCCGACGGTTCGGGCCCGCGCATTAAATGGTAACCCCCAAGAAAGGTAAATTAAAAAAAAAAACAAAAAAAAAAAAAAAAAAAAAACATAGAAATTATTTAAGATGTTCTGAGTTGCAACTCCTATGAATGTAATACAGAATTGGACTCCATGATAGACAACACAGTTGTTAACACACACAGGCATAAGGAGATTAATTTGAACTGGTTCTGAAGTGGGCAACTATGAATGTTAATCAGGAAAAGAAACTATGAAGATACACATGGGTTAACACACACGCATAAAATTCTATTTAAATTGTTCTGAGAGTCAACTATGAATGTAATTCACAAAATGGAGGCAAATTTTAAATCGACACATTTGTTACCACACACAGACAAAAATTATTTAAATGTTCTGAGTGCAACTTGAATGTAATCAGAAAGGAAACCTTGAAGACACACATGTTAACACACACAGGCAATGAAAATTATTTAGATGCTTCTGATGCAACTATGATGCAATTGGATAAAAAAGACGAAAGAGACACATGTAACACAACACAGGCATCAACAATTATTTTTAAATGTTCATGAGATTCATTATGAATGTAATCGTAAAGGACACATGAAGACACACACATGTTAACACAC
Source organism: Trachelipus rathkii (assembly GCA_015478945.1). Lineage (NCBI taxonomy): Eukaryota > Metazoa > Arthropoda > Malacostraca > Isopoda > Trachelipodidae > Trachelipus > Trachelipus rathkii. The sequence continues at coordinate 4,683 of JABUQX010024461.1, read as the reverse complement.
ACAGGCATAAATAGGAAATAGATGATGTAAGAATATATAGAGATGAAAGTGATGGTATTAAACAAACCTATATTGAAGAAAGTGATAGTAAATTCATCAGATGGGTGAAGGAGCACGAAACGGGGAAAGCGATGAGAACATCTTTAACAGCCAAAAAAAGAGATTACCTACGGAAGTATGATATCCCTAACGATGATCCAACAACAGAAGGAATGACAAAGAAGGAAAAGATGAAACACCTAAGAAATGAGCACAGAAAAGCAAGAAGGAAAAAACATGAAAATAATTGGAAGGAGCATGCATTTGCAAAGGAATACAAAAATATTATAGAACAAGTGTATATAGATAAAGAAAAATCAATAGAAGCAGTATGCAGGGTTAATCTAAGAAAAGAAGATGAGAGAACAATTGTAGGGCACAGGACTTAGCATTTACGAACCAATTGGTTCAAGGAGAGAGAGTAGAGAAAGAGAATAAGTATCAAAAACAAATGCCGAATGTGTAAAGTTTATCTCGCGGAAACAGTTTACGCCAATTGATTAGTTATCAAGCTGTGACACACTTCTCCAACGCAAGCAATACACCGAAAGACATAATATCACACCATCATTGGCAACTGGATAATCCATTGTTAAGGAATTTCCGTAGAAAAAATGACGAGAATAACGATAGAATGAAAGCCCACTCCCCAACAAATTGATCGGAGGGAACACACACCCCAAACGCAATAGATAAAAAAACCACGCGCGTAATACTATACGACTATAGCATTCCACAGATTTACCTATAAGACATAACAGGGACCGGATTATTGTTTAGTGAAAGATGACAAAGACGAGAAGGGAGATAGGATTGCGATCACCATCGATTAGAGATAGACTGATAAGTGAAATAACCATCGGGACGGTCAGTGCAGTGATCAATAACATATCGCCAAAGGGGAGAAAGGAAAATAAGTACCAAACTCTGAAAATACTCATTACCAACGGAATGTGGGATATGACACTTGACTAGAGCAGAGGTATCCCTGTCCGGTAATTTGGAAGCATGGGAGTAATTTAAAAAAAGAGCTTACAACAGTACATAGATGTTAGGACTGCCGGGTGGAAGTGGACTAGCTTTAGAAATGAGTTCAAATTGTGCATTTAGGAAGATGCCCCTATTGAATATTATGAGCAATGGTTTCTTCGGATGCTATAAGGAGCGATGTGATATCGCTAACATGTTGACAACTCATATGCGCTTAGGGACCGAGTTCGGCCAGCGAGAGCGCACGTTTAATAGTTCCAGTCAACCTCCATATAAAGAAAGGGGTGGAAAAAAAACAAACAAAATATAAACAATAGAAAAAGTTATTTAAAGTGTTGCTGAGGTGCAAACATTGAATGTAATCGTAAAGGACACATGAAGAGACACATGTTAACACAAAGCATAAAATTATTTAAATGTTCTGAGGGTGGCTATGAGTGTAATCATAAGTAATCGTAAAGGAGACATGAAGAGACACATCTTAACACACACAGGCATATAGATAAAGAAAAATCGATAGAAGCAGTTATGCAGGGGTAATCTAAGAAAAGAAGATGAGAGAACAATTGTAGGGGCACAGGACTTAGCATTATGAACCAATTGGTTCAAGAGAGAGATAGAGAAAGAGAATATATCCAACAAATGCCGAATGTGTAAAGAATATCCGGAAACAGTTAGCCATATATTATCAAGCTGTGACACACTTCTCCCAACGCAAGCAATTACACCGAAAGGACATAATACAATATGACAAAATTAATAATAAATTTTTAAAATTTGTGAAAAAATTCCCAAAATAACAATAGAAGCATCCAAATATTGGGAACACAACCAAAACACAATAGAAGAAAATAACCACGCGCTAATACTATATGACTATAGCATTCCCACAGATGTTACTAAAGACATTAAACAGAACTGAAAATATTAGTAAGAATAAAAAGAGAGAAGAAACATACATTATAGAGATAGGAATACCATGGAGCGGGCTGAGAGGTTTATCAGCATATGAGAAGGGAAAAGGTAGTTAAGTACCAAAACTCTGAATAAAACTCATTACAAGGAATGTGAGGAGAATTGAATAGACGAGCGTAAGAGCTGCTCAGAGTGCTTTTTTTCCCCTGTTGGTAGATTGGTCAGAGCAATATTGGTGCGTCATATTTCTATAATTAAAAAAAAGCTTTACTAGTACAAGTTACATACAGATATCATACTCTCTGTGGAATGTGGTATTACCCTCTCAGGAAGAGTGAGTTCGATTTATAAACTGACAAGAGCCGCTATCGATATGTATGCCACACATATTGAGACATGGTTCTCTGGAGTTAAAGCGACCCAACCTACCCGAGTACTACTATCCGAGTGATGGCGCTTGAGACCGAAGTACAGGCCTGCCGGCTATTAGTAGGTTGATTTTGTAACCCTTTATAAACTAAGGCTAAAGTGAGAAAAAACTCTCAAATTAACAAAAGATGTATATATTTTTGATTGAACAAATTTTTTATACTTATCTATCTTTCTATATAATTAATTATCTTTTGCCACGTTCAGCAAAGGACTCGGAATTGAAGATATCACTTGTTTACACACGCTAAGGCAGGAAATTATTTTAAATGTTGATGTATAGAACTTAGGTATATCGCGATTTAGTGTAAACGCATGTAAAGAAAAAACACAATGTAATACAATTATGCAAAATTAAATTTATTTATAGACTAGTAATAATGAGCTGAACCACATAAGATGAATGTTTACATATTAGGAATAGTATATATAGTGATAAGATACTTGGAAAGTTTAAACAAAAAATTATTAGATACTAATAGTATATATATTTATAGTATGAGGGGGGGTAGGTCTTCTGAGAAAGATAAGCAATAAACAGACTTACAGCCTCCATCGTTGTATAAAAATAAGTGAATAATAGGTAGAGAACTCTGCCGACAGACAAATGTAATACAATACCGGTCTCATAGGTATCCAAGTAGATGGGTAAGTGAAAAAAAAATCATTAACAAAAATGTTCAAAAGATATCTGACCTATCTATCAGATTATATAAAGACAGATATGAAGTGAAGGGAAAAAAATAATAACAAATACTCATTACTATACCCGATATCCCAATGGAAGAGTCAACCAATGGCAAAGCAATATAAAGAATTATTGGGTTAAGTATATATTTGGTGGCGATAAATCATGAGTTTATATAAATTACTCAAGTGATAAGAAACTATCGAGAGCTTATATTTGAGTTCGTACACTATCTTACGTTGCATATGTATTAAATTTACATCTAATATTTCGTTGCAAATGATGAGCATGATCCCCATTTATCTTATAATAGATATTATATATTATTGAAAGGTGATTATAATTTTATTCTTATATCTTTGAATAACTTCAATTGAATAAGGAATATATAAAATTATAGATGTTGATGAAGAGAATATGAGCGTTATATAGTATGTCACGATAATAAGTGGCGTTTTCCTTCACCTGGTAAGGTACTACTTTAAGGAATATATAATGTACATTCCTGAGTATGAGGGCTTAAGTGACAGCTCCTTAGCCTACCAAGTAACCTCAACATATATTGATTAATAACGTAAAATATATAAAAACTGCCGTGTAGGTTTTGGGGAAGGTCATTCATGTTTGAGCATTTCTAATACTTATAAAAAAAACTAATATAATAATAAAAATTTTAAATATTCACAAATTTTTCATTTTTCTTCTAACATTTTGTGAGTTACGTGGGAAAATATATGGATATCAATAGTTTGCTGAAAAAAGTAGTATTTGAATTCCCCCACCCCCACCCTAACCTAAAAAAATCTTTTATGAAACTAAATTGACATATCAAAATAAATATTCTTCTTACTACAGCGAGTATCCATAAACTCTTGCAATATTTCTCTCGTATCTTCCCGTAGTCTATAAGTATAATTACGAAGAGTACCCAGCTTTTACTGTTAAACTATAAAAATTTTAGCAGCCTCTTTGTTCATATGAAGAATATGCTATGTTATATGAATGTATGTTTAGTGACAGATCGAGAGATGTATCACCACTGTATGTATAACAAAGTGCCACACGGGCATGTTTGTAGAATGTTTGAAGTCGGTATACGTGTACCATTTACTCCATGAAAACTAGACCAGCGCACTAAGCCCCGTTAGCATATTAAAACCTACGCGTGTTTCACTTAGTATTCCGTCACTCCAAGTATGTAGCCCTAATTTCAAACCCATTGTACTAAGTTGAAAGTTCTGTTTTAGCGCTGATCCAAATATATTGAGTAACCAACATATCATTATAAAAAAAAATAATGAAGTAAGGGCGACTTAGTGTTTCATCGATATTGCTTCGAGTAATCCTCACGATTTTCAAATTTACATGCGAAAAATATTTAATATTTGCTGAGGGTGCGACTTTGAGCGTGCAGTTTTAATATTTAATATTCAATCACATATAATCTTGCATTATAGAATATCTCAAATTATTTTATCACAATTATGATTTGATAATGGGGAGGGACCAGGTTGGATTTGCCATTTCTTAAATATAGGTACTGCGTTACTACCAATTTGGAATATTATCAATTAAACCCATTTAACGTATTTGGTTTTATATTTTCCCCTCACAAAGGTTCT
>JABUQX010024459.1:32500-46980 GCA_015478945.1 Trachelipus rathkii | reverse complement strand
AAGATCATTAAAGAAAATTAGAAAAGGCTTGGACGTAGGACAGGACTCTGAAGAATCCCACTGATCATACATTTAAAGCATAAAAGTTGGCCATCTACAAAAGCCTCAATTGAGCGACCGGAAAGGAAATCAGGGAAAAGGCAACAGAGAGACCAACAGATATCGATAGTGGGAAGTTTTTAAATAAAAACTTTCAGTCGTCTTGCATCGATATGTCAAGCGCCACACCAATAGTATTACCAAAATGTCAAATTGCAGAACCATTAAATCAGTAAGATAGGTATATTAATTGTCCAGTAACCTCGAAAGCGCCGAAACCATACTGGCGTTCGGAAAGAGTGAATGAGATTCCAGTGATCTAAGAAATGAGGTTGAGAAGGGTCAAAGATCTTAGATAAGAATACAGAGTGAGAAGCTACTAGGGCGATAGTTAGAAGACAGTGATGAGCGGATGCAGTTAGACCACTGGTTGGATCATGTGCGCTCCGATCATACCAACTACTGAGATAGCTGTCTGTGGTGATGGATGTCAGCCGTATATATGGTTGAATGAGGGCAGGGGCTCAGCCACGGAAGCACAGCTCCAACAAAAACGGGAGGAATGTGCCATCCGGCGCACCCCTTTCAACTAACGTTCATAGATTTCAATGGCCCATGCACCGATAAAATGTAATCACCAGGCAAAGGCAGGACACCTGACGAGGAGATAGAGGAGGGAAGTTGGAATGCCAGAATCATCCGGTTGATTAGAGGAAAATGGAGGCCGAAGAGATTTGCCCTTTGCAGTTGGAGAATTAGCAAACAGAACCATCAGATCGATGAAGAGATGAGATTGAGGCAGATTTAAGAAGTTGTTGAGATGTTTTTGGGCAGAGTCCAGGAAATTTTTATCAGTAGGGAACCAAGAAGGTTAGCGCACTTTCCGTTTGATGAACAGCCCGCATTGCTCTGTCGAAGAGATATCCTGACAAACGTATCACACTAGAGATGAGATGATGGAAGAGATAGGAGAGAACGACATACATATTACAACCACGGACGACACCTGTCTAGCCTTGATGGCGAGAGAGCAAGTACGATCGAACTATGGATTATGAGGAGAGAAAAGATTTAGTCGAGAAGGAATGAACCTGCTAATTCCATCAACGATTACAGCCCCCACCTTATCGGCAGAAGCTAAAGCGCCATCAGAGGTCCAAAAGCGGGGTCATTCCAATTATAGTTAACGTAGAAGCAACGCAAGGACTCCCAATCGGCCCGATTGGTAATGGTAATATTCAACAAAAAGTTTCACCATAACATTACCCAAGTACCATAATACCTAACGAATAAATACATAACATAGTAAAGTTTATCCTGTAAAGCTAAACTTTCGAATATAACAGTACTTAACACACAACAGATGAACAAATAAACAGCCATCATGACAACTACGCCATTGAGATCTATTGATTCAATTTTGAGTATCATTTAGGTTAAACATATAGGTTAAACATAACATAAAAACAAGTTCTTTATACACTAATCAACGAACATATGCTAACGTAACAAAGTTTTCACATTAATAAAGCTAACATACCATCACATGAACTAAGAATATAATATACAAAGACAAACCTAACACAACATACGAGCGAATAAACTGTTAACATTAACAAGTCCACACTACACAATAAAGTACTACATAACTACAACAAAACTAACCTATTCCTACTTTTAACCTATCTCTAACACATCAAATTTAATTTTACACTGACACCAGTAATTTTTAACAAAAAATTATCAAACCTTGGTCTAATTATCATACAGACAACGAATAATTGAAAACATAACAAAGTTTTATTCAAACATAACATAAAATAAGTTCTTTGAATAAAGTATCATAGTAAAGTGTAATAGTTTACCGATCCTAAAGTAATAAATCAGTATATCAGTAAATCAAACCACCAACCCCCTCCCCTCCCCTCCCCATCATTTATCATTGAGTATCATTTAGGTTAAACATATAGGTTAAACAACATAAAAAACAAGTTCTTTAAACAACTAATTCGCAACGAACGAGTGATGCTAACGTACAAGTTTTCACATTAATAAGGCTAACATAGCACTACACAACTAGATATAAAATAGCCAAAACGTTTGATATGTAACATCTTACGTATGAATAAACTTGTTAACATTAACAAAGTTCCAAACTTAACAACCGAAAGTAAAACATTACATACAAAACGTAACTATTCATACTTTTCAGCATATTCGGCTCTAACACACATGTTAATTTTATAACACTGAGACCACAGTAATATTTAAACAAAAATTTATCATAACCTTTGTCTAATTATCATACAGACCAACGAATAATTGAAAACATAACAAAAGTTTTATTCAAACATAAACATAAAAATCAAGTTCTTTGAGTCCATAAACCTATAATATATAACATTGCTTAATTTATAAATCAGTAATAAATAAATTCAACTGCACCAACCCCTCCCCTCCCTCCCATCCCCTTTTGATCTTTGACCCTTTGATCATTTCATATTTTCGAGTATCATTTCAATAATAAGTTCTTTATATACTTATATACCTAACCAGCGAATATAAAAAACATGTTTTTACATTCATAAGCTAACATAGCATTACTGAAAACTAAGAAATAATGACAACGACAAACCTAAACCCAACTTACGCCGCAAATAAACTGTTAAACTCTTAACAAAAGTTCCACCCTTAACCAGTAAAAATGACAACATTTGATCAAACGTACACAACTATTTACTGACACAAAATATCATTTCACCACAATTTTCATTCATCATATTAGATATAATTAATAGAACAAGATTAGACCAACATACGTTATATACACAACATACTCAAAAAAATGTTTTTTGAATATTATATTGTAATGAATTAGTGTTATAGATAATAAATATATATACAGAGAGAGAGAGTATAATACCGCTCAAAATCATCAGCCCCTTCCCACTCCTCCCTCCCACCCTCCATGACCTTTTGACTATTGATCTATTGATTCCTGTCACATTTCGAGTATCATTTCGGATATAAAATCACATAGAATAATTCTTTATATTACAACCATGAATATAATGCTAACGTACAACGTTTTTACCATTACTAGGCAACATAGCCTAAACTGAAATAGGAATATATACAACGACAAACCTCACACACCTTACGCACGAATAACAACATTAAAAAACTTCCGCACTTAACAACAGTGAAAGTACCTAAACTTCGTACAAAACTCTACCATTTACATACTGTTTTCAGCAATATCTTCTAACTAATCAAATAGAAAGTTGAAGCCTTTTGCAAAAATTCTTCAATAAATCTTACCTTAATATCATAATCATCAAATGAATAATTGCAAAGTGTCTCGTCTATAGCAGCATACAAAATAACAAGTTTTATTCAAAACAGTGACATAAACAAATAATCTTTTGGAATAAAATATCATAGTAAAGTGTAATAGTTTAAAAGCAGTAAAATGAGTACATCAGTAACCAGATAACGTTCCTGCACTCTCGCTATCCCCACCCACCCCTTCCATGATCTATTGAATCTATTGATTCCAGATCATATTTCGAGTATCATTTTGGGATAAACATTACATAAAAATAGTTTCTTTAAACGAGATAAAGTTTGTGCATACCAATAAAGCTAAATACATCATCAACCTGGAACTAAAGAAATAATGTACAACGACATAACTAACATACCTCACGATATGAATAATCTGCTAACGTTCGCAAAATTTCCCACTATTATTCAAGGTAGTATTACAGGCCATAACAAACCCAAGATATCCCAACTTTTCACCAACATACTCGCACCAGTTATAAGACGCCAGTATTTGATCAACAAAATTCTTAACAAACGGACCAAACCTATCCCAAAGATACAGCATCTGCACTACTGAATTGCACTTTCGACTTCCAATTTTTTTCTTGATCTCTCTCGCTCTTCACCAATTGATGGTAGAGGTCAATGATATACACTAACAAAAACCACCCCACACTCAAGACAACGATGCAATCAAACACACCAACAACTGAAAGATCAATAACATAGGCAACTAACCACGATACACATCACAACACACCCTAACTTACCGCAATAAACATCAATTCACTCCATCAACAACTAAACAACCACGACCACACCCACACCACCTCACACAGACTCTCTCCTATATGTATCAACACATCTAATCAAGTTTAATACATGTATACATTTTTTGACAGACATACTTCTATATTTACATTTTACCACTACTTACCCTTCACACAAACAACACACTCGGAAACATTACGGAACACACACACACACACACTACATCTCGTTCGCCAATTGCAACTCTCACCGCTAGAAACCCACACAATATCAATTAGGACGAGATACACCATATATATAGAATATACCCACACTCATACAAAACTACATCTTTGCCAATGCGTCACTCATCAACATAATCTCATCTTTACTACATATAACCGAAACAATTTTCCGAGCGCCTGAGCCTTGCACTCAGGGGAGATCACCTGAAAGAGATGCGTGAAGAGCCCATTTCGGGTACCCGGAAGGGGTAATAAGCACGGATTAAGGGCACGCCCTAAGGGCATGATATACGTGTACATATTTCTTAGTTTCAGGTTATGATGTGTTAGCTTTATTGGTGTGAAAACTTTCTTCACAAGTCTACTAAAGACCTTCATTATTCTATGTTCAATGTTTTCAAAATTGATACTCCGAAATAATGATTTGGAATCAATAGATCCAATACGATCATGGCATGGGTGAGGCTGGGAGGGAGTGCAGGAACGCGTTGATTTACTGTATACCACTGATAATACATACTGCTTTTAAACTATTACACTTTACTATGATATTTTATTCAAAGAACTTATTTCTTATGTTATGTATGTTATGTATGGATAAAACTGTTATTTTTATGTTATGTTTGGTTAAAAACTTTGTTATTTTTGAAATTAATATCATTGGGCGACTCTATGTATCTGAGCAGTTTGAAATAAAATTTTGTTGCGTAAATATTACGATGTTAATGTTAAAATTAACATTAGCACGTGTTAGGATATGCTTGGAAAAAGTGTGAATAGGTTAGGTTTGTAACGTTTTGTACGAAGTGTTAGGTACTTTACTGTTCTTAAGTGCGGAAGTTTGTTAATGTTAGTAGTTTATTCGTACGTAAGGTGTGTTAGGTTTGTCGTTGAACATTATATTCCTAGTTCAGGTTAAGCTATGTTAGCTTTATTAATGTAAAAACGTTGTTACGTTAGCATATATTCGGTGGTTAATATATAAAGAACTTATTTTTGTGTTATGTTTATGCGAAATGATGCTCGAAATATGACTTGAATCAATAGATCAATAGATCATGGAAGGGTGGGTGGGGAGGGGAGTGCAGGAATGGTTGTTTGATTTACTGATTTACTGATTTACTGATTTACTGCTTTTAAACTATTACACTTTACTATGATATCTTATTCAAAGAACTTATTTTTTATGTTATGTTTGAATAAAACTTTGTTATTTTTATGTTATGTTTGGTTAAAAACTTTATGTTTGCAATTATTCATTGATGATTATGATATTAAGGTAAGACTATGATGAATTTTTTGCTAAATATTACGATGTTAGTGTAAAATTAACATTGATATGTTAGAGATATGCTTGAAAAAGTGTGTATAGGTTACGTTTTGAACGAAGTGTTAGGTACTTTACTGTTGTTAAGTGCGAAAGTTTGTTAATGTTAGTAGTTTATTCGTACGTAAGGTGTGTTAGGTTTGTCGTTGCACATTATATTCCTAGTTCAGGTTATGTGACGTGAATCAATAGATCAAAAGGTCATGGATTGGTGGGAGGGAGGAGTGGGGATGGGTTGATTGTTTGATTTACTGATTTACTGATTTACTGCTTTAAAATCAGGAAACTATTACACTTTACTATGATAATTTACTCAAAAAAACTATTTTTATGTTATATTTGGATAAAACTTTGTTATGTTTGCAGTTATTCGTTGGTCTGTATGCATAATGGCGATCAAGGTATGATACTTTTTTGTTAAAATATTACTGGTCGATGTAAAATTAACGTTAATATGTTAGAGATATGCTTGAAAAAGTATGAATAGGTTACGTTTTGTATGCAATATTATTTACTTTACTGGTATTAAGTGTGGAACTTTGTTAATGTTAACAGTTTATTCGCTCGTAAGTTGTGTTAGTTTTGTCGTTGTATATTATATTCTAGTTTCCAGTGACTGCTATGTTAGCTTTATTAATGTGAAAACTTTGTTACGTTAGCATATATTCGTTGATTAGTTGTGTTAGGTTTGTCGTTGTACATTATTTTCTTAGTTCAGGTAATGCTATGTCAGCTTTATTAATGTGAAAATATTGCTATGTTAGCATATATTCTCTGGTTAGTATATAAAGAACTCATTTTGTGCTATGGTTTATCCGAATAATACTCGAAGATGTGACGTGGAAAACCAGATAAGATATAAAAGGTCAATGGAAGGGTGGGGGGATGTTTGAGGGGAGGGGTTGGTTGGTTTGATTTACCTGATTTACTGGATTATCATTGATTAGGCATCGGTAAAACTATTAACTTTTCTATATTTATATTCCAACGAACTTATTTTTATGTTATGTTTGGATAAAACTTTGTTTTTTGTTTTTAATATATTCGTTGGTCTGTAGATAATTAGACAAGGTTTGATAAATTTTTTTGCTAAATATTACTGTCAATGTAAATTAACATTGATGTGTTAGAGATATGCTTAAAAAAGTATGTATAGGTTACGTTTTGTGCTATGTTAGTTCCTTTACAGTTGTTAAGTGTGGAACTTTGTTATATGTTAACATTTATTCGCTCGTAAGTTGTGTAGGTTTGTCGTTGTATATTTATATTCTTAGTTTTCATGTGCATGCTATGTTAGCTTTAATTAATGTGAAAACTTGTAACGTTAGCATATTTCGTTGATTAGTGTATAAAGAATTGTTTTTATGTTATGTTTAACCTAAATGACTACTCAAAATGAGAGTTGAACCAATAGATAAAAAAGTTTTAAGTTGTGTTATGATAAGCTGTTTATTTTGTCTAGTTGATTACTGTGTTAGTATGTTAATATTCATAGTTTTAGTAATTTACAGCCGTATAAAACATTACGTTGTTATGTTTTGTATTTATTCGTAGTATTATGTTACTTGGTTAAGGTTATGGTGAACATTTTGTTGAATATTACAATGGTAATTAAAATTAACATGATATGTTAAGAAATATGCCTTGACAAAAGTATGAATAGGTTGCGCTTTTTGTACGCTATGTTAGTTACTTGACTGTTGTTAAGTGTGGAAACTTTGTTAATTTTTACAGTTTATTCGGTTTGAGATGTGTTAGGTTGTCTTTGTACATTATTATTCTTAGACCGGATGATGCTATGTAAGTTTATTAATGTAAAAACTTTGTTACGTTACTTATATTCGTTGATCAGTGTTATAAAGAACTTGTTTTTTTTTTGTATGTTTATCCAAAATGATACACGAAATGTGGCACCTGAATCAATAGATCAAATAGATCGATAATCATGGAGGGTAGGAGCGGGAGGAAGAGTAAGAGTGGATGGTTTGATTGTTATCTGATTTTTACTGCCTTTAGGGTTATGTAACATAACAATTTTACTAAACCAATATGACTTGAATCAATGAGTCAATAGATCATAGATCAATAGATCAATAGATCAATAGATCATGGATGAGGTGGGCAGTGTGGTATGGCAGGTTTGATTTACTGATTTACTGATCTAGGGTATTTAAAACATGACAATTTTACTAAAAAATATGACTTCAATCAATAGATCAATAGATCAATAGATCAATAGATCAATAGATCATAGAATCATAGATTAAATAGAATATGAGTTAGAGGCGGGTAGGGGAGTAGGTGGTTGAATTACTGATTTACTGCTTTAGTGTATGTAAAAATTTAAATTTTTTACGTTATAAACATAAAAAAAAGAATAAAATTTTTAGTAAAAACAAAATGTTTTAAAGTAATAAAAAATAAAAATTAAAACTTTTTTTAAAAACAAAAAGTTTTAAAGAAATAAAATTAAAAATAAATAAAAGTTTTTTAAAAACAAAAAGTTTTAAAGAAATAAAATTAAAAATAAATAAAAGTTTAAAAAAAAAAAGTTTTAAAGAAATAAAATTAAAAATAAATAATTTTTTTTCACAAAGATAAAAATAAAAATAAAAAATAATAAAAATTTGAAAAAAAAATAAACAATCATTACAGTACTGGTTTGGTTAAATAAATATTTACCACATTAGCTTCGTACCTGTTCGTTCTGCATGCATTGTTAGTTACTTTAATGTTGTTAAGTATGGAACTTTGCTATTGTTAGCAGCTTATTCGAGCGTAAGGTATGTTAGGTTTTGTCATTGTGCGTTATATTCTTAGTTCAGGCTATGATATGTTAGCTTTATTGATGTGAAAACATTGCTACGTCACCATATATTCGTTGGCCAGTATGATAATTAGGTTAGGTTATGGCAAATTATTATTAAATGTTACTGTTAATGTAAAAATAACAGTGATATGTTAGAGATATGTTTGAAAAAGTGTGAATAGGGTACGTTCTGTATGCAATGTTAGTTACTTTATTGTTGTTAAGTATGAAACTTTGTTAATGTTAAGTGTTTATTCGTGTTTAAGGTGTGTTAGGTTAATGGGTGTACATTATATTCTTAGTTCAGGTTATATGTTAGCTTTTTTGATGTGAAAACTTTGTTACGTTAGCATAGTTAGTATGATAATTAGGTTAGGTTATGATAAATTTTGGGGAGACCTAAGCCGATGATATGATAGCCCATGTATTAGAGATTATTTTGAAAAAGTTAAATAGGGTACGTTCTGTATGCAACGTAAGTTACTTTCCTGAATCAGTGCACTTTTTTTATGTTGACTGTTTATTCCGTTTAAGGTATTTTAGGTTTGATGTTTATACATTATATTCTTACTCAGGTTATGTATGTTTAAGCTTATTGATGTGAAAAACTTTGGTTGTACTATAATTGGTTAGGGTTATGAAATTCTTTGTTAATGTTACTGATGTTAAATGTAAATTACAATGATATGTTAGAGATTATATTTGAGAAAATGTTGAATGGTTACGTTTTTGTATGCTTATGTATATTTACTTTACCTGTGTTCTAATTGGAACTTTTTCAATGTTAACAGTTTATTCATTCAATAAGGTTGTTAGGTTTTGTCGTTGACATTTATATTCGTAGTTTCAGTTGATAAATGTGTTTTAACGATATTACTGCATGTTAATGTAAAAAAGCCATGATATGTTAGAAAAAAAGTGTGCATAGGTTACGTCTGCGCTGCAATGTAGTTACTTTACTGTTTTTTAGTATGGAACTTTGTTAATATTAGCAGTTTAATTCTTAAAGCGTGTTAGGTTTGCCGTAGTGCATTATATTCTTAGGTTCAGATTAGACATGTTAGCATTATTTGTGATGTGAAACTTTGACGTACTTTAGATATATCGTTGGTCAGTATGATAATTAGGTTAGTTATGAGAAATTTTGTTAAATGTTACCGAAGTCTCACACTAAATTACACAATGAATACGCTGCTCAGAAGGGGCATATTTGTTTGGAGGAAAATGATCAGTGTGAATAGGTTTATTTTATGTATGCTATGTTAAGTTACTCTTATGGTGATATGTTGTGGAAAACTTTTTTAATTGTTAAACAGTTATTCCCATGCATAAGGTATGGTGTTAGGTTTTGCCGTTGTACATTATATTCGTAATTCAGGTGATGCTATGTTTCTTTATTGATGGTGAAACCTTTGTTACGTAGATTTTTAAATTGATCAGGAGATAAATGACAAGACTGTATGATCAGATATGTTAATTATTACTATGTTAATGTAGGAAAATTCAGTGATATGTTTAGAAAAAGTGTAATGTTACGTTCTGTGCTCAATGTTAGTACTTTCACTGATGTTAAGTTTGGAACTTTGTTAATTGTGTTAGCATTTTATTCGTGCTTAAACGGTGTTAGGTTTGTCGTTTGTACATTCATACTTCTTAGTTCAGCGATCTATGACATATATTTAGGCATTATTGTATTGTGAAAACTTTGTTGCATTCAGCATATTATTGTGGTCAGTATAATAAGAACTTATTTCTATGTTATGTTTATCTAAAATGACACTCGAAATATGAGTTGAATCAATAGATCAGTAGATCAATAGATCAATAACTCAACAGATCAGGGTTTGGAGGGGTGAAGGGAAGAGTGGCTTGATTTACTGATTTACTGCTTTTGGGGTATGTAAAAACTCAATTTTTAAGTTATAAACATAAAAAGAATAAAAAAAAAAATATATATATATATTTTTTAATTTTCTGTATGACTATTATATTCTAAGAAATGTGTATAACAAATTTCCTCGTTCTATGTCAATATTCAAAGTTTTAAGGCACAGTCCCATCACCTAGGGGGGCGTGGTGTAATTTTACCTCTTCTGTATCGATGTTACATTATAAGAAGGCTGTATACCAAGTTCCATCGTTCTATGCCAATATTCAATGTTTTAGGGCACAGCCCCATCACCTAAGTGGTGCGGTGTCATTTTACATCTTCTGTATAGTTGTTACATTACAAGAAGGCTGTATACCAAGTTTCATCGTTCTTTGTCAATATTCAAAGTTTTGGGCACAGCCCCGTCACCTAAGGGGCGTATTGTCATTTTACCTCTTCTTTATAGGTTTTACATCCTAAGAAGACTGTATACCAAGTTTCACCGTTCTATGTTAATATTAAATGTTTTAGGGCACAACCCCATTACCTTGGGGGGTGGAGTGTCATTTTACCTTTTTTGTATAGTTGTTACATCATAAGAAGGCTGTATACCAAGTTTCATCTATTTATGTTAATATTCAATGTTTTAGGGCACAGCCCCATCAACTATGGGGGGCGTAGTGTCATTTCATCTCGTCTACAACGAGGATACCTTATAAGAAGGTTGTATACCAAGTTTCAACGTTCTATGTCAATATTCAAAGTTTTAGGACACAGCCCCATCACCTAGGGGGCGTGGTGTCATTTTACCTCTTCTGTATCGATGTTACATTATAAGAAGACTGTATACCAAGTTACATCGTTCTATGTCAATATTCAATGTTTTAGGGCACAGCCCCATCACCTAGAGGGCGCGGTGTCATTTTACATCTTCTGTATAGTTGTTACATTATAAGAAGGCTGTATACCAAGTTTCATCGTTATATGTCAATATTCAAAGTTTTGGGGCACAGCCCCGTCACCTAAGGGGCGTAGTGTCATTTTACCTATAATGTATATTTACAGTGCTACGCATTACGCTGCGTCGCCCAAAGTATTGGCGCTGTTATGACAAGTATTCGAATACGTGAATTACATGCAGTTGCTTTCGAGTTGTGGACATGTATGCTCTAGGTTTGGGGCCAGTGTGACCACCCTTTTGGGACAGTGGTCCGCAGAGAGTAATTTTACCTTCTTCTACAAAGACGGTACCGTTATAAGAAAGGGCATAACCGAGTTTCATCATTCTATGTCAATATTCTAGGTTTGGTGGTCAGTACTTCCCTTTGGGGTCCCCATGGTAATTTGACCTCTTCTACAACGAGGGTAACTTATATGAAGGGTATATTCCGATTTTCATCGTTCTACATCAATATTCCAGGTTTGGGGGCCAGCATCCCCCCCATGGGGTACCCTCGGTCATTTCAACTCGTCTACAACAAAGATACCTTATAAGAAGAACGTATATCAAATTTCATCGTTCTATGTCAATATCCTAAGTTTTGGGGCACAGCCCCTTACACCGATGAGTGCGTAGTTCATTTTACCTGCTTCTACAACGGTCGTCTACCCTTATAAGGAAGGCGAATGAAAGAATATACCAGGTTCATCGTTCTACGGCAAATATTTCAGGTAAAATTAGGCCAGTTACCCCCTCTGGGGACGCCCCACGGTCATTTTACCCCCGGCTGCATCTAAGATACATCCTCAGAAGGTTTTACACCGAGTTTCATCACTCTGCGTCAATATTTCAGGTTTGGGGGTCAGCAGCCCCCATTGGGGTCCCATTGGTCATTTTACCTCGGTTACACCTAAGAAACATCATAAGAAGGCTGTATACCAAATTTCGTCGTTCTATGTCAATATTTCAGGTTTGGGGATCGACAACCCCCATTGGGTGCCCTCGGTCATTTTACCAAAAGGTTGCCCTAGATATCATCTAGAAGGCTGAACCAAGTATCATCCTTCTAAGTCAATATCCCAGGGTTTGGGGCCACGTGTTAATAATGAAAATAATAATAATAATAATAATAATAATAATAATAATAATAATAATAATAATAATAATAATAATAATAATAATAATAATAATAATAATAATAATAATAATAATAATAATCATAGGGAGTCGGAGTCGGAGTCGGAGTCGGAGTCGTAATAATAATAATAATAATAATAATAATAATAATAATAATAATAATAATAATAATAATAATAATAATAATAATAATAATAATAATAATAATAATAATAATAAAAATGACTTCTAAAATTTCGTCAGGAGCTGACTTCTACTGGTGCCCTAAATAGATCAACACAGACCGCCATCGAAATCGGAACCGGACCTGGAACCGGACCCGGAACGCACGGCGCATCCGTGGCGATGGCCGCGGGCTCAGTGGTGACTGCGATTACCGCGTCGGCTGTGATAGCGGCAGCTGCGACAGGAACGAAGCTATCGCTGACGAAGAAAATGAAAAATAAATAAAAAAAAGAAAACATAAAATGAAAATAAATAATAATAATAATAATAATAATAATAATAATAATAATAATAATAATAATAATAATAATAATAATAATAATAATAATAATAATAATAATAATAATAATAATAATAATAATAATAATAATAATAATAATATAATAATAATTAATTAATAATAATAATAATAATAATAATATAATAATAATAATAATAATAATAATAATAATAATAATAATAATAATAATAATAATAATAATAATAATAATAATAATAATAATAATATATAAATAAATAAAAATAAATAAAAAATAAAAATAAATAAATAAAAAAGGAATAAAATAATAAAAAAAAATTAAAATCATAATTACGAGACACGTTATCGCGTTCTTATCAGTCGGCGTGTTTGATCACTGATAACGGGTGCATGTTTACTGATAAGAACACTTAGTGTCGGCATCCTTTGTTCATCTACGAACCTGTCCTATAACTACTACTTTCATCAGGAGTATTAATCACAGATCTATCAGAATATAGAAGGAAAAGTATGCTAACTGATGTTTCCAGAAATAATTTAGCAAGAGACCAGAAATACTTTGCAGTATGAAGACCAAAAAGTTCAGCTCACTGCATCTTAATAAAAACAAGCTTATCCTGTTGAGCAACAATTCTGCAACGTGATCAATCTAACTTAAAATTGCAGAGTGAAATGAGAACAAGGTTCTTTACTCCAGATACGAATTATATATAGGCTGAGAAAAACGAGAATGAGTTTAATCGAATAAAATTTAGTTAATTAAATATGAAATGAGCCTGTTATTTTCATCACCGATATGGCATCGTACTTTTAACGCAGAAAAAGAGCTATTCAATGAAAAAGCATAAATCATTTCATTGATTGTTTACTAACTCTATCCAGTCACATAAATCGAATAGTGGCCAAAAAAATTTTTTTAAGAAACAAATGAACAGCCTAACAGAAAACAGCAAAATTAAAGAGTTTTACCTATAATATGGAAAATGACATATTTATAGAAAGAAGACCTAATGCTGAAACGGATCAGGTGCACTAAATAATTAATTAGGAGTATTCGGAATGTCTGTAGGTTCTATAATGAATTTCTTTAAATCGTTAAAAATACTGATCCTCTTTACACCTCTTTATTCTCAATCATTATGAGAGTATTTAACCCTTTAGTGAGATGCATATTGAAATCCTTTAAATTTATAAATAGAAGATCTCATCATTTTTATGAGAAGATGAAACTGTTCAAGGATGTTGGACAAATTTATGTCCTGCTTGGAGAGGGTAGCAGAAAACATTAACTGTACTGATGATGAAGATTTTAAGCGTCTAATAGCCAAGTTTGGAAATCTAGATGGTCTATGAGTGTTGCAGAAATGTAAATATTTATGTATGAACATACTTCTTCCCGTTTAGGAGATGTTCTGATTTTTCCTGGATTTTGGTGACTGAAATCTGTAGATTTTAAATTTGAGCATAGGTTTTGAAATTTGAAAGGCAGCATTTGGAAACCATAAAAGCTTCAATTTGAATGGTTTTAATCTCTTTTAGCCGATCAACGTGA
>JABUQX010024459.1:17500-25000 GCA_015478945.1 Trachelipus rathkii | reverse complement strand
ATATAAATTATATATATAATATATATATATATATATATAATTATAAGTATATTATATATATATAGATAGAAGAGAGAGAGAGAGAGAGAGAGAGAGAGAGAGGACGAGAGATGAGAGAATAAATGGTGAGAAGAAGAGGAGAGAGAGGTG
The DNA here is from genome assembly GCA_015478945.1 of Trachelipus rathkii. Lineage (NCBI taxonomy): Eukaryota > Metazoa > Arthropoda > Malacostraca > Isopoda > Trachelipodidae > Trachelipus > Trachelipus rathkii. The sequence continues at coordinate 24,850 of JABUQX010024459.1, read as the reverse complement.
ATAAGAGAGAGAGAAGAGAGAGAGAGAGAGAGAAAGAAGAGAGAGAGAGAGAGAGAGAGAGCTCGGTTGTTACTGAAATGTATTTTACTGAAATAATACCTTCATTTTTTACAAACAAAGTCTGAAATTGGAATTTAGTAAGTCAAAATTACACTTACGGACATTAGGTAAAAATCATAAATTTATTCAAAAATTAGGCTTTTCAATATTTATTAAATTGTAAAAATATAATATAAGTGTGGAAAATTGAAATGGGAAATTTTACAATGATATTTATTTTTCGATATATATATATATATATATATATATATATATATATATATATATATATATATATATATATATATATATATATATATATATATATATATATATTATATATATATATATATATATATATATATATATATATAATATATATATATATATATATATATATATATATATATATATGGCCAAATTTTACATTAGCTGCGCCAGATATCTCGAAAACTACGACTCGTACCAGAAAACAGATAAGATATTTGGAATCAGGGTATGAAAATTAGAGTACCATTTTTAGGGGGCTCGAGCCTATTCTTGCCATTTATGCGGTTTACCCTTGGGTATTCCTTTAGTTTAAAAAAAAAATTATTTTAAATATACATAAATAAATAAATGAATCCTTACGTTCAAAACATTCCATTTTGTTTTTGTAGTAATTACATGAAATTTAAAAAGTATTGTGCCCTCTGTTTTCTATTAGCCAAATTTTAGCCAAATGATTTTTTTTTACATTTTCCGTTACTAATTTTCATACGCTGATTCCAAATATCTTACTGTTTCCTGGTACGAGTCGCAGTTTTCGAGATATATGGCGCCTCTAATGTAAAATTTCACCTATATATATATATATATATATATATATAATTATCACACACACACACACACACACACACATAATATAATAAACAATATATATATATAATATATAATATATATATTATATATATATATATATATAATATATATATATATATACTATATATATTATATATATATATATATATATAAATATATATATATATATATATTATATATATATATATATATATATATATATATATATATATATATATATATATATATATATATATATATATATATATAATATATATATATAAATATATATATATATACATTTATTATATATATATATATATATATATATATATATATAAACTTTTTTAAAGTAAACACTAATTCATGGCCCTAAATTAGCAGCAGAGGTGATTTTACAGAGGGAATAAAGCTTAGAGTAAAGTAGAAAATCTTAGCATGTAAACTTAAACATTTCTAATATCAGATTAAATTAAAATTTAATTAAAGATTTAACCTTAACATCAAAACTAGTATTATCCTGTATTATATACGATACTTTCATTACTTTTTATAAATATCTAATTTGAAAAGTAAAATACGCAATAGGTATATTTCATGAAAATTGTTCTTCCGCTATAGGCCTTTACTTCTTCTCTAGTATGATCATCTGACCTCCTTTCCTCCTTCTCCTGAGTCAGACAAAATGTACCCATCATCCAAACGAGCCGAAAAATACACACATTTTGCTTAAATGTTATTTTATGAAAAAAGAAAACTGCTCCAAATTTCTTAAAGTAAAAAAAAAATATCGTTGATTCGATACTGAAAATAAAATATCGATATATCGATATATCGGTTAAAAAAATATCATCGATATTTTTTCGATACTATCGAAAAAAAATATCAATATCGATATATATCGGTCCTCTTGCGGCATCCCTAGTTCCAACCACCCTTCTGTGGATTTAAATAAGTATCGAGTTTCAAAGCAGTGATATCGAAGCAGGAGATTTGAAAACTTCCGAGATGCCTTCTTTTTAGGGGAGGCGGATCGGACTAGTGGCAGAGCCTACTGTACATTGTCTAACGGCGACGCTGTTGTCGATGGTTCGAGTCCTGGCGCGAGTGAAATTTTTTTCGTCTTCTTATTGCAAATTTGTGGCAACAAGTATCTTGTGCGTATGCCGGCGTTCCTTGACTTTGGTCGGTTGCTCCTGTAACCCATGAGCACCCTTGAAGAATGCCGTGTAACCCCAGAAGGGTTTCCAACCACCCTTGTATGGATTAAAATAAGTATCGAGTTTCAAAGCAGTGATGTCGAAGCAGGAGATTTGAAAACTTCCGAGATTCCTTCTTTTTTGGGGAGGCGAATCGGACTAGTGGTAGAGCATCCTGTACATTGTCTAAAGGTGACGCTGTTTTCGATGGTTCGAGTCCTGGCGCAAGTGAAATTTTTTTCGTCTTATTATTGCAAATTTGTCGTAACAAGCATATTGTGCGCCTTTTGGCGTTAATTAATTTTGGTAGGTTGCTCCTGTAACCCATGAGCACCCCTGAAGAATGCCGTGTAGCCTCAGAGGGGGTTCCAACCACCCTTCTGTGGGTTTAAATAAGTATCGAGTTTCAAAGCAGTGATATCGAAGCAGGAGGTTTGAAAACTTCCGAGATGCCTTCTTTTTTTGGAGGAGGCGGATCAGACTAGTGGTAGAGCTTCCTGTACATTGTCTAACGGCGACGCTGTTGTCGATGGTTCGAGTCCTGTACATGCGCGAGTGAAATTTTTTTACTTCTTATTGAAAATTCTGTGCAACAAGTACCTTGGTGCACGCATGATCGGCCGTTCCTGACTTTGTCGGGTTGTTCCTGTGTAACCCATGAGCACCCTGAAGAATTGCCGTGTAGCTTGCCAGAAGGGGTTTCAACCATCTTTCCGTTAGCATTTAAATAAGTTACGAGTTTCAAAGCAGTGATTATCGAATCACGTAGATTGAAAACTATCCGAGATGCCTTTCTTTTTTGGGGGGGCGGATCAGACTGTGAGAAGCCTCCTGAACATTGTCTAACGGCGACGCTGTTGTCAGTGGTTCGAGTCTGGCGAGAGTGAAATTTTTTTCGTCTTATTATTGGAAATTTGTCGCAACAAGCATTTTGTGCGCTTCTCGGCGTTCCTGACTTTTGGTAGGTGCTCCTGTAACCCATGAGCACCCCTGAAGAATGGCCGTGTAGCCCAGAAGGGTTCAACCACCCTTTCTGTGGATTTTAAAATAAGTATTGAGTTTCAAAGCGGTGATATCAAAGCAGGAGATTTTGAAAACTTCCAAGATGGCTTACACATTGGACAGGCGGATTGGGACTAGTGGTAGAACCTCCTGTACATTGTCTAACGGCGACGCTGTTTTCGATGGTTCGAGTCCTGCGGTTGAGTGAAATCTTTAGTCTTATTATTGCAAATTTGTGGCAACAAGCATGTTGTGCGCATGTCGGCGTTATTTGACTATGGTCGGTTGCTCCTGTAACCAAGGAGCACCCCAGTAGAATGCCGTGTAGCCTCAGTAGGGGTTCCAATCACCCTTCTTTGGATTTAAATAAGTATCGAGTTTCAAAGCAGTGATATCGAAGCAGGAGATTTGAAAACTTCCGAGATGCCTTCTTTTTTGGGGAGGTGGATCGGACTAGTGGTAGAGCCTCCTGTACATTGTCTAACGGCGACACTGTTGTCGGTGGTTCGAGTCCTGGCGCGAGTGAAATTTTTCTCGTCTTATCTTGCAAATTTGTCTCAACAAACATGTTGTGCCCATGTTGACGTTGCTTGGTTGCTATTGTAACCCAGGAGCACCCCAGAAGAATGACGTGTAGCCCCAGCAGGGGTTTGAAGCCCCATTCTGTGAATTTATGGACACTATCAAAAAAATCCGATTTAATAAAATCTATTGAAAGAAGACGTTCTTTGATGAATAACTTTTGCATCTTTTATTTTATTAAAAAAATACAAAACAAAAAAAAACTTTTCTTGGTGGGGGTGTAAGAATTTTGGATTTTTGACTTCTTCCACAAAAATGTCAATAAAATCTAGAATTTTCAAGATATTTCAATGCCTTTAGCACTAAAACACACGATTTTAGCGTACTAATGAAGATATGTTTACACAACTGATACTAAATTTCATTTTTATATAAAAAAAATATTAGACAATCTAGAGAGTCTATGAAAACTATTTTCTAAATTGTTGAATTGTAACAGTCAAGTATTCGTGACACCACCTTACATTCAAACTGAGTATGAATGAAAACATCAACCTGTTTATATGTATATATTTAAGGTTTTTACCAAATTTCATGGGCATAAAACCTTTTTTCCTTTCACTTACTTTTTTTTGGTCAGAATATGTTTCAAAAAACTGAAATGTAAGAAAAACGCGAAAAACTTTTTTGAAATTTTATTTTCCTTTTCAGACTGTAAAAACATTTATTCTCATATATATATATATATATATATATATATATATATATATATATATATATATATATATATATAAAATATATATATAATATATATAATATATATATTTATATATATATATATATATTAATATAATATATATATATATTATATATATATATATATATATATATATATATATATATATATATAATAATATATAATATATATATATATATATATATTATATATATATATATATATATATATATATATATATATTATATATTATATATATATATATATATATATATATATATATATATATATAAATATATTAATATATATTCCCCCACACCAAAGCGAAAATAACTATTTACTCTAGACTTTGGCTCCGGCTTCCGGGCTCCGCTCGAAATCCGGCTCCGGCTTCCGGCTTCAGTCTCCATCTCCGCGTTTATTGCATATTTTGAAAATTGTCTGAGCACTTCTTTGGTAATATATTTTTCCACCTAAAAATATTTCTTGAAAAAAAAATTATACCCACTGCTCCTGCTCCGGCTCCGGCTCCGACTAAGGATTCTGTCCACTATTTGAAAATTGTTCAACTCGTGTTGTCGCAGTAAATTCGCACCTAGAAACACATTTCCTAACAAAACTTTATGCCAAGCTCGACTGCGACTCTTGCTGGCTGCAGTGCTTCAGCTCGGCTACGGCTCTGGCTCCGGCTCCGGCGCCGGGTCCGCTCCGGTTTTCTGCACTCTAGTTGTACATTGTCCAGCACTTCTTTGGTAATAAATTTTTTCCCCAAAAAAAATATTTTTTACAAAAATATTAATTACAATCCTGCTCCGCTCCTGCTCCGGCTCCGGCTCCGGCTCCGACTAAGATTTCGGCACTATTGTAAATTTTCCAGCACTTCTTTCGTAATATATTTTTTACCTAAAAAAATATTTTTTAAAAAAAATTTATATCCAGCATCCGGCTCCGGCTCCGGCTCCGGCTCCGACTAAAGTTTCTGCACTATTTAGAAATTGTTCAGCACGTCTTTGGTAATATATTTTTCACTTAAAAATATATTGTTTGAAAAAATTTATATTCAGCATCCGGTTCCGGCTCCAACTCCGGCTCCGGCTCCGGCTCCTGCTCCGGCTCCGATTAAGGTTTCTGCACTATTTGTAAATTGTCCAGCACTTCTTTGGTAATATATATTTTTCACCTAAAAAAATGTTTTTTTGAAAAAATTAAACCCAAGATCCGGATCCGGCTTCAACTCCTGCTCCGGCTCCGGCTCCGGCTCCGGCTCCGGACTAGGTTCTCTGCATCATTTAAAAATTGTTCAGCACTTCTTTTAATAACAATTTTTTTTACCTAGAAAAATATTTCTTGATAAAAAATATACATAGGATCCACCTCCATCTCCGACTCCGGCTCTGGCTCCGGCTCCGGCTTCGGCTCCGGCTCCGACTCCGACTAAGGTTTCTGCACTATTTGAAAATTGCCCAGCACTTCTTTTGGTAATATATTTTTTACCTAAAAAATATTTCTTGAAAAATTTATGCCCAGGCTCCGGCTCCGGCTCCGGCTCCGGCTCCGGCTCCGGCTAAGGTTTTTGCACTATTTGAAAGTTGTCCAGTGCTTGTTTTGGCAATATATTTTTCCCCTAAAAAAATATTTCTTAAAAAAATTACACCCAGGCTCCGGCTCCGGCCCCGGCTCTGGCTCCGGCTCCGGCTAAGGTTTCTACACTATTTGAAAATTGTCCAGCACTTCTTTTGGTAATATATTTTTCACCTAAAGAAATTATTTATTGAAAAAAATTATACCCCAGAATCCGGCTCCGGCTCCGGCTCCGACTCCGACTCCGGCTTCAGCTTCGGCTCCGGCTCCGGTCCCGTTTCCGACTAAGGTTTCTCCACCATTTGAAAATTGATCAGTACTTCTTTTTATAACAAATTTTTTTACCTAAAAAAAAAATTCTTGATAAAAATTATACCCAGGATCCACCTCCGGCTCCGATTCCGGCTCCGGCTCAAGCTCCGGCTCAAGCTCCGGCTCCGACTTCGACTTCACCTATTTTACCGAGTAAAAGCTGGAGCCTGGGTTGGAAATTGCAAAAAAAAAAAAAATAAATAAAAAAATTCTGTTATTAAAAATAAAACATTTTTGATCCTGAACCTGGAATTGCAATTTTGACTGGAATTGCAATTTTTTAGTTCGACATCTCTCTAAATAAATTTCTGTATCTAAAAACCATTTAGAACTGACCAAATTCTCTACAAGACAAACACACACATTTAGAATTTCCAAAAACTAATTACACCATGATGTTCAGGAGGAATTTTTCTACTAATTTAGGTAATAAAAAAAAAATGGGAAAATTTTGATTTTGCCTTCAAAAAGTAGGGGGTCTAGTTATGAAGTCTCCCCTTAATTAAGGGGAGACTTCATAACTAGACCCCCTACTTTTTGAAGGCAAAATCAAAATTTTCCCATTTTTTTTTTATTATCTAAATTAGTAGAAAAATTCCTCCTGAACATCATGGTGTAATTATTTTTTGGAAATTCTAAATGGTTTTTTAGATACAGAAATTTATTTAGAGAGGTGTCGAACTAAAAAAATTCCAATTCCAGTCAAAATTGCAATTCCAGGTTCAGGATCAAAAATGTTTTATTTTTAATAACAGAATTTTTTGTTTTTTGTTTTTTTGTTTTGCAATTTCCAACCCAGGCTCCAGCTTTTACTCGGTAAAATAGGTGAAGTCGAAGTCGGAGCCGGAGCTTGAGCCGGAGCCGGAATCGGAGCCGGAGGTGGATCCTGGGTATAATTTTTATCAAGAATTTTTTTTAGGTAAAAAAATTTGTTACCAAAAGAAGTACTGATCAATTTTCAAATGGTGGAGAAACCTTAGTCGGAAAACGGGACCGGAAAAAACCTGAGCGAAGCTGGATCCGGAGTCGGAGTCGGAGTCGGAACCGGAGCCGGTCGGATTCTGAGTATAATTTTTTTCAATAAATATTTCTTTAGGTGAAAAATATATTACCAAAAGA
>JABUQX010024459.1:0-12500 GCA_015478945.1 Trachelipus rathkii | reverse complement strand
ATTCTTCAGGGGTCTCATGGGTTACAGGAGCAAACTACCAAAGTCAAGGAACGACGACAGCGCACAACATGCTTTGTTACGACAAATTGGCAATAATAATACGAAAAAAATTTCACTTAGACGCAGGACTCGAACCATCGACAACAGCGTTCGCCGTTAGACAATGTACCAGTAGGCTCTACACTAGTCCGATTCCGCCTTTCCCAAAAAAGGAAGGCATCAGAAACAGTTTTTCAAGTCACCTTACTTCGACATCATGCTTGAAACTCTTTACTTATTTAAAATCAATAGAAGGTTGCTTGGAACCTAATATATATATATATATACTACTATAATATATATAGTATATATATAGATATATATATATATATATATAATATATATATATATATATATATTTTATATATATAAATATATATATATATATATATATATTGAGAAAAAGTTTTTTTTTTGCCGTCTAAAAAAGAAAAATTTTCCAAATGTTTATTTGCGTTTTTCTAGCATTTCATTTTTTCCTTACATGAGATATAAAAAAAATTCATTAAAAAAAAACGAACAGATTTATTTTCTTCAAATTTGGTACCAAGCTCACATATAAACGTGTAAACAAACTGACGTTTATATTAAATGTTTTGGTAGAACGTAAGGTGGTGTCAACCATGGTTGACTATTCTCTTTTCAAAAAATTTTAAAGTACTTTTCAGAGATTGTAAAAAAAAAAAAAAAAAAAAAATTCAAATAAGGTGTCTAAATAAAATTTATTACCACACTAAATTGGAGTATTTTAGTGCAAAAACAATTGAAATATCTTGAAAATTAAAGATTTTATGGCAGTTTTTGTGGAAATTAAAAAAAAAAAAATTCCTCTCTTCACCCTAAAACTGTTCAAAAACGAACAGTTTTTTTTGTTTGTTTTTTTCATATAATTAAAGATATCATAGTTGTTCATCAAAAAAACATTTACTTTTATCGGTTTGGAATAGTTGAGGTTTTGCTATGAAGTCTCCCCTTAATCTCCATCGTTGGTGTCTTTATGAGTACAACTTTTGGAGAGTTTCATCGTTTCGGCAAATTTCTAAATGACTGATATTAAAATAGCTTTAAAATTTGCTACAGCTCAACAAAGCTGCAGCTGAAACTCACCAGATAATTAATTTGATTTGTTAACATTAAGGCAGGCAAAGAATTTTATATTGTTTCAAAGTTTCAAGTATGGCCAGTCCAATAAAGAAGATTATAAACATTCTAGAGGATTTGAAATATTCTTCTTAGTCTCCTTGTCTTTACTAGCACTGTAGAAAGCTATTCATCTCATAATAATATTTTCATTTTTTTAAATCATCAAGCGCAGTTGATACATAATACAATAAGCCATTTATTTTCACTTCAATTAAGTCACGAAAATCTTAAATCCAAATTATAATCACAAATTGACAAAATAGATTTCAAGTTGACGAGCACCAGTTCAGCACCACATGCTAAATTAAGTCAACTATATTTTCCTTTCATAGAAATAAGTTAAAATACAAAAAAAAAAAAAAAAAAAAAAAAAAAAAAAGAATCGTATATTTCTGTTATTTTTTACGCACTCAGATAAAGAGTAAAGTTGTTTGATTAAAAAAAAAAAAAGATATCACTATCTTTGATAAAGTAATTAACAATCAAAATAGAATTTAATTTTTTTTTACAATTAAAACTTTCACTTTACTCAGATCACAAAAATTCCGAAGAGACACACATAGAGAGCCCTTCAAAATCTTCCCTTCACTGGGCTACAAGTTTCAACTCACCTTCAGATTTTAAACCAGCCTCTCACCACAAAGTACAGTGATAGAAAGATAGATAGATAGATAGATAGATAGATAGATATAGAAGATAGATAGATAGATAGATAGATAGATAGATAGATAGATAGATAGATAGATAGATAGATAGATAGATAGATAGATAGATAGATAGATAGATATCATAAATAAAATAATTCAAGAGATAGATAGATGGATAGATAGATAGATAGATAGATAGATAGATAGATAGATAGATAGATAGATAGATATATAGATAGATAGATAGATAGATAGATAGATAGATAGATAGATAGATAGATAGATAGATAGATAGATAGATAAAGAAAGAAGTAAAGAGTCGCTATAATTAATAAGCTAGGTGTGGTTAGTTAAAGGGCTAGAATAGGTTAGGTTTGGAATGATCAGGTTAGGCTAAGTTAGGCATTATATTGTGAAATAAAGAAGTAAGTAGTCGCTATAATTAGCAAGCTAAGCGGCCCTTATGATAGAGTACGTATATTGTACCAGGCCTGGTTACTATAGTAATCACACACGTATTCATTATTCTACCAATTCATTTCAAATATTTCATTTTAGGGGTAAAACCTCCTTTTGGGGGATCGGCCTCCACCTCATGTGGGAGCTTACCACATCTGATTTCTCTTGTAATCATTGGTACTCCTTCCTTCAGTTTCCTCTTTTAAGCCATCCAGGCACTTCTCATTTTTTCTCATTTTCTCATCTGGGACTCCACTTTGGGGGTTTTCAGTCATCCCGTAGGGGTTTGAAACCCTCAAAATCAGCCTCTTCGTATTGATAACATATAGATTGGCAAGTCACATATTATACTACATGCTTATTTCCAGACCCGACACTTGCATGGCTCAGCATCTGACATCTATTTATTTCTCGGCTCCTGTTGGCAGGTTATAAAACTTTCTGTTGTTATTATTATTTCTCTAAATTTTGTCTTGGTGATACTACATCTAAAATTTAAATTTTGGGGCCCCAACACCCTTACGGAGGTTTAGAGCGTATATATATATATATATATATATATATATATAATATATATATATATAAATATATATATAATATATATATATATTATATAATTTATATATATATCATATAATATATATATATATATATATTATATATATTATATTATATATAATATATATATATATATAAATATATATATATATATATAATTATATAATATATATATATATATATATATATATATATATATATTAATATAATATATATATTATATAATATACAGTATATATATAATATATATAATATATATATATATATATATATATATATTATATATATATATATATATATATATATATATATATAAAATTTATATATATAATAATATATAATAATATAATATATATATATATATATATTATAATATATATTATATATATATATATATATAATATATATATAATATTATATAATATTATCTATATATATATATATATAATATAATATATATAAATATATATATATATATATATATAATATATAACTTGATTTCACCTCTGTACTTCTTAAAGTTTTCGAATTTAATTTTGGACAAAAAAAATTGCGGTTAGTATAAGATTTTTTGTAATTAGGAACCGACCGGGGCCCCGGCCCCGGCCCCGGCCCCGGCCCCGGCCCCGGCCCCGGCCAAAAAGCAGGCAAATCCGGGATTTTCTACCGGTTTTAAAGGTAAATTTACACTAAATAATAGATTGTTAAATCAAACAAAATAAAAAAATATATTTTAATTCCATTACTCCTTTGTTATAAATTGATGCAAAATATAAACATACTAACATAAAAATCCTACAAGTAATTAATTTGTTAATCAAAATCACTATCAAAATCTTCATGAGCAAACCTACATCATAAATTTTTGAATTTGGAGTAAGAAAAACCTTCAGGAACAGAGGGAAGGGAAGTTGAATATGATACTGCCCTAAGATTATATTTTAAAAATAATAAAACTTCAACATTCTTTGGCAATAACTGAATTCTGTCTTTTTGGATTAGTTTCCCTACCTTGAATTCTCTTTCACTAACACTGGAGCTTGCTGGTGGGCATAAAAATACTTTTGCCAGTCCTGCCAATATTGGAAGATTATTCTTGTTTGCCTTCCAGAAGGCAAGAGGGGCCTCGTTGATGTCAATTTTTTTCATTTTAATATATTTATTCAGTTCAATGAGCGCAGATTCAGTTAAATTTGGACATAGTCCTGAACTAGCTTCTGAATATATATTTAATATTTATTTAATTGAACTAATTAAATGTATTCCTTTTTTATAATTAAAATTATTAATTAATTGAAATTATATTTTATTTTCATCCTAAGTTTTAAGACTTTCAGTGTTTTTGACTTACATTTCTAATTTTAGCTAACCCCGCCCCGGCCCCGGCCCCGGCAAAATTCTCGCCCCGGTTGGTCCCTATTTGTAATATTTATATACATTTACGGCATAATGAATTACACTAATCTCAATACCCGCATCTCTAAAAACATAGCCAACACATACAACAGAACAGTCAATTGTAACATACAAAATTACATTCTCTATCACTCATATTTCTAGCAAAGAAGGTCCACCCATTTGGATTCGAAACCACGTCTACGGTGGATAGAACTAAAAAACGCGTTTAGCCGGTTATGCTCGCTATCAAGACTAGATAATCTGCGCACTCAATCCACTTGGTCAGGAAATACACGCAGCTCAATTTAACCTGATCAAGAACATGCTGTGTGGTAGGTTATGAACCTCCCAATTCATGAGATTGAGGTTCGGTAAATAGAAATTATTAATTATATATAGCATGACATTAGGATTGAAAATATTCACATCGGTAAATGTGAAACCTCAAACATCCACACTCGCATCCGTATTTTTGGATCTCAAAATTTTACATAAGACACATCAGTAATAAATAAATAAATAAATAAATAAATATATATGTATATATATATTTAATATATATAATATATATATATATATATATATATATATATATATATATATATATATATATATATATTATATATATAATATATATATATATATATATATATATATATATATATATATATATATATATATATGTTAAATATTTTTCTTGCAATAGTTCCGAAGCAGTTAAGATCATGCACCCTTACTTCGACGAAGATTGGAATAGTGTGCTTGCTGGAATAAATGTTCAAGCCGTTCAGTATGTGTGGACACCTCAAAGAATTTTACGAAATTTGGCCATTGAATCGTTTTTTGGCCCAAGACCAAATTTAATGCTTGAATCGTCTCTTGCCACAGATGAAGAAAGAAAAATGGGAATTTTTTATTTAGAGCCAGATAAAGTTGCTCTAGCTGGAATGATTTTGATTTTTGTTCATTTTTCCGAGGAATTATACCTCATATCTTGATCGCGGTGGGTCTGTTTTAATCTTATTTTATTATTATTATTATTATTATTATTATTATTATTATTATTATTATTATTATTATTATTATTATTATTATTATTATTATTATTATTATTATTATTATTATTAATTTTTTATTTAGAGCCAGATATAGTTGCTCTAGCTGGAATGATTTTGATTTTTTATTCATTTTCCGAGGATTACCTCATATTTGATCGTCGGTGGGTCTAGTTTATCTTATAAATATTCATAAATTTATTATCACTATTATTATGATTATTATTATTATTATTATTATTATTATTATTATTATTATTATTATTATTATTATTATTATTATTATTATTATTATTATTATTATTATTATTATTATTATAATTATTATTAATTATTATTATTATTATTTATTAATTATATTATTATCATTATTATGATATTATTATTATTATTATTATTATTATTATTATTATTATTATGATATTATTATTATTATTATTATTATTATTATTATTATTATTATTATTTATTATTTATTAATTAATTATTATTATTATTATTATTATTATTAGTATTATTTTCAGTATTAAGTTGTACGATAGTTATTATTATTATTATTATTATATTATTATTATTATTATTATTATATTATTATTATTATTATTAGATTATTATTCTTCTCATTAATTCTTATTACTATTATTAATTATATAATTATTATTAATTTTAATTTATTATTATTATTATTATTATTATTATTATTATTATTATTATTATTATTATTATTTTTATTATTATTATTATTATTATTATTATTATTATTATTATTATTATTATTATTATTATTATTATTATTATTATTATTAATTATTAATTATTAATAATTATTATTATTATTAATTAATTATTATTATTATTATTATTATTATTATTATTATTATTTATTATTATTATTATTATTATTATTATTACTTCAATTTTTATATCTAACATTGAGATTTTAACTTTAGTGTTATATATAAAATACCAAATTACGATAAATACTAATCTTATCAATTATTCAACAGTTCTACATTTCAATTTTGCTTGAATAATGAGGTTCACCTTGAAAACGTTAAAGAAAACACATATGGAAAAATCAAGTAAAAAAATAAGTTTTTTTTTACCAAGTTTGGGAAGTCAGAGGTAGGGAAGGACGGATAAAATGAAGATATTTTCTGTGAAGTTGATCGCTTTTGGCAATTCAACGAAAATGGACTAAAGAATTATACAGAAAAAAAGAATAAAAGATGTTCATATAAAATTTGCAATTGGAATGATAATGAAACACAAAATAACGAATGAATTCTGTGTAATTATTGGATGGGATGAGGTATGTATCATATTTGTTGCGTACATAATTGAAATTATAACTTTATAATAATTTAAATCGAATCATGGGAAGTCTAACATATATATAAAACTTGATTCAAATTAAATATAATGAATACATTTCAAAAACTTCAAGTATTTACCATTTCATATTAATTCTTTTTAAATTCAACAGATTTACGATTACCTCCAAATGAAACGAACATGGATTTCTGCTTATTGTACGTTATAATAATTACAATAAGCATCAACCATTTTATAAGTTTTTTATCATATATTCGTCCAGAACGTTATGTCCACAAGAAATTTAAATTTTGGTAAACTCAACCCTGATGGAAAGTTGGAATATGAAATCGGAAATATTTCAGAAAGTTTAATGGTATTTTTTATGTTCCAAATGAAGAACTTAGGTCAGAATACCCAGATGATGAAAAAGTTAGACAAAAATTACTGAAAAATTTATCTTAGGTTAAATCTTCATGTATTGATTTATTTATATGTTGTTATATTTTTATTATTATTATTATTATTAATTATTAATTATTACTTATTATTATTATTGATTATTATTATTATTATTATTATTAATTATTATTTTATTAATTATTATTATTATTTTATTATTACGACTAACATTATTAAATTAGTATTATTAATTATTAATTATTATTAATATTAATTATTATTATTATTATAATTATTATTATTATTATTCTTAATTAATTATTATCATTATTATTATTATTTATGATTCATTATCATTACTATTATTAATTATTATTATTATTATTATTATATTATTATTATTATTATTATTATTATATTTTATTATTATTATTTACTATTATTTTTTTTTATCATTTTTTAAATTATTATTAATTAAACACTTAAAATTAATTTAAAGCTGCTCAGATAAATATGACAAAATGTAATAAACTTTATTGTTCTTTGGTATTTAAATTAAAGGTTTAAAATTAAAAGAAATGTTCCCAAATTCCCCATAAACATGTTTGCCAAATAATTTCAAAATGAAGCAATAACATTTTTAATAATTAAATTTTTTTATTCTTCTAATTATTAATTCTTTTATTGGACTTAAATAATTATTGTTTCTTTTTATTCTTGAAAAGAACTTAATAATTTTATTTTTTTTCTTATTAGAAAAAATGAATAGAAACAAAGCAACTTTCTTTTTGAATATGTAAGATTAATCCTTTTTATACGAGCGATTAAAACATTGCGTTTCTGACACCTCGATTAATGCCTTGAATAATCAGTGAGTTCTCAATTGTTTTTTCAACTTTATGAACTCTTAAAGCTCTAACAGACCGCCTCAGCTGGTTTTTGAGGACGCAGAAATGCAGCGTTTTTTAAGTTTTCGAATAGAAGGAAGTTTAACATACAAATGTGTTTTTTTTATCTTATTTGCCAGAAAAGGAATTCTTATTTTATTATTTATGGTGAACCTGTTCTATGTGGCGCTTCTAATTCCGTGCACACGGATAGGCAAATGAGGGCGTTTAAAGCGCTCTTTTAGATGGATAGTGTTAACATTCCCTTTACTTATGCAGAGGCGTTTTACGCGGTTTTCAGAAACAGCGTTTTAGGTGCTCGTATATCTGGTTCCTAAGGCCCTTTTCAAGGAGAAATTTAAAGCAAGAAAGACTTATATAAAATCTCACAATGCACAACCGCCGAAAACATCTCTGGTGAGGAAGATTACATGCAGAGGGAGAAACAAAAACTTTTAAAATATTTCAAATTATATTCCCTAATAATATTCGGTTTCATTTAAAATTTGCTGTTATTTTGCCCCTAACTTTGCCTAAACGAACTGTAACAATCTGATAAAGGTAATGGAAGTCCTAAATTTGATAACCTTGAGCCAGCTGATTCCCCCAACCTTTTGTAATTCGCGGCACCCTATTTAAGCTGTGGAATTTTTGAGGCACACTTATTACCAATAATCAAATAATAATAATAATATCATAATAATAATAATCATAATAATATAATAATAATAATAATAATAAAATAATAATAAATAAATAATAAGATAATAATAATACATAATATATAATAATAAAAAAAAAAAAAAAATAAATAATAATAATAATAATAATAATAATATAATAAAATAAATAAAATATAAATATAATAATATAATAATAATAATAATAATAATAATAATTAATAATAATAATAAATATAATAATACATAATAATAATAATAATAATAATATATACATAGATTTAAATTTAAAAATGCCCTGTATAAAATATACCTGTTAAAATTTGAAAGCTGGAGTTTGTGGTTTAGAATCGATTATAATCATATTAATAGGAAATTTGTGCTTGATGCTCTGGAGCAAAAATATTTATGTTTAGGTCTGATGTTTTGATACCGCAACAGTATATTTTTCCTCAAGATTCATCAATCTATTTCTTGTAATTGCATTTTATTGTGACCCTTGCAGAGATGTTTGTTCAACACAGTATGATGTTAAAAAAGGCAAACAGGAATACTTAATGGGCTTTTTCTACTAGGTTAGGATACTCCTTTTTAATGGCTAAACGCAAAAAGCAGCCCGATGATAAAAGTCAGCTCTTCTCAGCTTTAAATTTCCAGTGCAAAATCAATCAGCGCAGAGATCAATTAAATTCGCTTATTTCAGTAGCTGTGAAATCTAGTTCTTTAGGAAATTCAATTCTTTAAAACTCAACTTCTAACAAATCTCCCTTTCTAAGACACCTCCAACTTTCTATTCTTTCGAGGTTCTCTCGTCCTCTCCGTTGCAATGTAACAATCCTTGCCTTAACATAAAACAAAAAAATGCCTTGGAAACCTCAGACATACAACGGTTGCCCTAGGGCGACCTCAAAAAAACCTGGAGTTCTTGTTAGACTGCGAGCTTTTTTTTCCTCTCTCAGTTACTCCAGATATACAAGAGGCCTCATCCGCCCTTGTATGGAGTACTGTTTTCATATCTGGGGGGGGGGCTCTTGTTTTGGTATCACCCGGCTTTTGGATAGGGTGGTCAAAGGCAAAAGGCTTATAAACTGTTCTGTACTTTCCAGTTTCCTTGACCCTCTATCTTTGCGGCCCGATGTTGGTGCTTTATCTCTTTTCTATAGTACCGCAGCGGCAGGTGCCTCGAGGGAGCTTATCACTTGCGACTCACCTTTAACGTCGCCCTCTAGCACTAGTGGTTGCTGTTGTCTGCACAAATGAGTTTTGGTGTTGAGTAGGTAACTCCAGGCCTAGTTCGCTGCGGTGCTTCCTTCTTTCCTGCCACCTCTGTGCTGTGGGAATTCTCTTCCATCTTCTGTGTTCCTCAGCTGAATTTAATCTCCCCCCTTCAAAGCCTGCCTGTGCTCATCTGCGTATTTACTTTAGTTGTTGACAATATGAGGCGCGCAAACACCCCTCCTTGAATAGGGCTCTGCCCGTGAGTGGTGGTGAACACAAAAAAAAAAAAACTGTAAAAAAAAATATCTGCATGTGAAATGGGGAAACAACCACTCAATATTCTTAACGGAAACGAGAAGGAAACCGTACTTATCTATTGCATCTTGCAATTTTGATAAATGATCAAGAATGAGGTCTTTAGCTTTTTCCTCGCATTACGTTCCAAAATTTAAAAGGGATTTAAAATTTGAAACGATCCTTTTCTCAATTCCAGACTACAGGGAAGCTACTTTCTCATGAAACTTTCGTTTTTAATGGGTTGAGAAACTATTGTTTCTTGTCTTTTCTGCAATGAAGTATTTAATTCATTTAGTTTACTAAAAATATCTGAACAGATATGACAGCTGTAAAACACCAATCATCATTTTGGCAATCAACCTAGAAATCATCATGTTTTCTCTTTCCTCAAAATAAGACTTTTAGTTCTTCTTTTGAGTGTGGGTAAACGCGGTTCGTGGCTCACCAATGCAGATTAACCATCTTGTTCTGTATGTAAAAAATAATGAGATATATGATAGCATCCATTTCAACACATATTTTTTCAAAGAGTCTACACTTAAAAGGTCGCGATTTAATGTAATTTATCATCTTCACAACCTGATTTATAGCTTCAGCGAACTGCTCACCACAAATATTCCCTACTAATGCTTCTCTGTGCTAAAACAGTGAGTTAATTAAGCAATGATCCATTTTTCCTGGTAAAGCTCGGGCAATAAATCCTTTATACTTTCCTGTCATTGATGGTGCACCATCAGTATTATTATATTATAATATATATATCATATATAATATATATATATATATATATATATATATATATATATATATATTATATAATTATATATATATATATATATATATATATAAATATATATATATATAAATATATTATAAATATATATATATATTATATATAATAATATATATTATATATATTATATATATATATATAGTATATATATATTATATATATATATATATATATATATATATATATATATAATATATATATATAAGACCATGGTTATTGGAGATAGGAAGAGACGGAAGCGAAATATCGGCACCGGTACTAGTTGTTTCCAACTCTTTGCAAAACAAAAACTGCTCCACGATATATTTACCGTCAATAAATCCTACAGAATCCAGAAGCTTGATTTTTGGCAGTAAAATTACTACTTTCCCTCTACTTGTAAAAGCAAAATTTAATGGTGAAGTTTTAATTTTTATCCTTATGACTATGTTAAATTTAATTTAATGACATTAAAGATATTCTACGGCTAAATGTATTGTTGAGAGAAGAACCTTTTGAAATTCTGATCCTCCCGCATCTTGCCCAAGTATGGTTTCAACGATAATTTTGCACGCCGGGAAAATGATATCCTCTCCAGCTGTGTAAGGTTTCATTTTCTTGGCGAGCATTTTAAAGCAACTTTAATGAAGCTTCGAGAACGCGTGACTTGTGGTAGATCTCTTCAACATTCTATTTTCAGCAACTTCTCTTGATTTTCTAGTCGCCCTTGAAAATTCTGAGCCGGCGTTTCTTGGATCAGCTTGGGTGCTTCGTACCGCAAGAATGTTCTTAGTTTTTACTGAGGACCATGGCTTCATTGCTTGGCGTTTTCAGCAACACACTAGCCACAAGGGACGTTAAATTACTGTATCGTTGTTTTCATGAAAATCCGTAAGACAAATAACTTCTCTAAATACGTTCTTTCTTAAAAGGAAATTCTTTTGATGTTGAAGATCCAGAAATGATAATGTTCAAATTACTCTCATTTAAAGGTAGGTGTACAAGTTCGCTCTCCTCGAGTTTACGTTTTCTTATTACAAACTTATCCATTTCAGAATTGATCACTTATGTAACACTTCAAACAACCTAGGTAACATTAATAAATTATTTATTATTGAACATTAATGTTTTCTACAATAAAGCACTAAGCTTCTGTGTGCAATATATTATATATATTATATATATATATATATATATAACTATATATATATATATATATATATATATATATTATATATATATAATATATATATAATATCATATATATATATACTATATATATATATCATACCACTTAATTCGATTTGTTAAATTTACTATGTATGAGTAAAATCTCACAGGAGGAACGAACACGCACAAGAAATCTCCACACCTCATTCACGCTACCAAAAGAGAAACTGCAGCAAAAACTACAAACAAGTCAAGCTGACTCAAAGCCATTACCATTAAAATCATGTTTACTGACATGAACCAGACGAAATAATGCTACAGCTAATCATTGACAACGAAATACTGTTAATTTATTAACTCGTTCTTACCATAATTTCTTGAAATTTTAGAGCATTTCTAGCACAAATTTTAAAACAAAATGGAAAGCAGTTTTAAATTAACAATAGACATAGACTCATAGA
>JABUQX010024458.1:45000-50000 GCA_015478945.1 Trachelipus rathkii | reverse complement strand
ATATATACTACTTATATATTATATATATATAATATTACTATATTACTATCATATATATATAAATATAATTATATATCATAATATATATATATATATATATAGTATATATATATAATTATATATATATATAATATATATATCGATATTTTCTATAACGATATAGTAATCATATATACACCGAATAATTCCGTCTCCGTTCAATTTCTTACATGCCAGTGGCGTCTAATGAGTAAACAATTTTTTAATGTAAAACTTTAAAGTGATACGATTTCCAAGGCGTTGCGGTGTTTTATTTATTTTTATTTTACGCTTATTAGTGTAGTGAATGTAGTCCCTAAGCTTTTTCAATTAATTATCAGGTCATTGCACCAGTCGCCGTTGCACTGAATCAAATCCAAGGTCGAGAAAACAGTGCTATCTAGGCCTGCATGATTCCCCACCCTCATTGTGGCCGAAAAAAACAGCTGATTGACTCTGGAGACCAATGCCAATTTATAATTCTAGCGATCCTACTGCCGGTCAATCTACCCTCCTTGACGCCCATAGAACAAGAGGTTATCTCCAAACACCTTTGAGATGAGGAGTACCTGTCTGGCCACTGCCTTCCACCCCAGGTTTCGCCTGATGTGGATGAGGGATCAATGGCCAAAAAGTCAGAGGTCAAGGTCCTGATGGAGAAGAAGGTGGAAGGGAGTTATTGCGGCGTACCGAATCGAGAACGCCAACAGTACCAACAGCAGCGAGGGAGAGGACATGGAAGAGAAGGACTACTACTCAAGATCTGTGAGCTGATTGATTACACTGATCTAACCCAAGATCAAACGTCATCAAGTAATCAATCAAGGAGTAAAGCTGCTCCCATTGTAAACAAGTGCAGCTAGCAGGCGAAATCGGACAGACGGCCTGTCAGACCTAGCCTTTTAACAATGAGAAGGTGCTCATCTTGATCTCTTTATAAGGTACAAAACTGCAATGCCGTCTAGCGCTTCGGTGGAGCGATTGTTCTCCCTTGGAAAAAAGATATCTACAGAGACAAGAGGAATTCTCTGTCAGTTGAAACTTTAATATGCTCATGTTTTTGAAGGGGAACATACAAATGCTGCAGAAGGCCAGAACCTAGTATTTATATTTTTATATATTTTTATATTGATAAATTGTAATTAACTAATTCTTGATTTCATTTCAAATCCTTTATTAACCTTTATCTTCCTTTTACATACATTATAAAATTCTATAACATCAGAGCATAAATTAGAAGAAAATAAAATTTTATTATAAAAAAGCGGAACACTGAGAATATAAAAAACAATGAGAAGCAAAGGGAAAAAAATTAAATTATTTTAAATAAGGACGTTTTATTTTTTTTTTTTTTTTTCCAAAGTTTTACCAAGTCATATCATAAAGCAAGTAGCAACATTCCCATATTTTCTAGGTACGTGTCGGTAAAGAAAACTGAACAAAATTTTATATTATAATCCATAAAATAGGCTGAAAAGGAGATGTAATCAAATTTTTTTTTTAACATTTTCTTAAAAACCAAAGTCATGTTTTTTTTAACATTTTATTTTAAATAAAATGAAAATGCATAAAAAATCTGAATTTATGCGATTTATCGGTTATCGCCTTATCTGCGATATTTTTATCACGAGCTATCGGATATCGGTATCGATGAATAAGGTTTTCGTTATCGATATTATCGGTTTCGCGATAACATCTTTTCCTTATTCGTCGCCCACTTATATATATTAGTGTATATATTACTATATATATATAGTATATAATATATACTATATCATATATATATATATACTACTATATATATAATATATATATACCTATATATAAATATACCATATACTATTATATATATTATATATATATATATACTATATATATATATATATACAAAGTTTTTCGTTAACTTTTAACGCTTTCGTTAATTTCGAAAAGAAGTAACGGACTATTAACGAGTTACATTTGTGAATTAACGTTAACGAGTTAAAAATTTTCCCCTACTTCCGTTAGCCGTTACCTTAATTTACGAGTTTATAAAATATTTTCTTATCAGATTTTAAACTGTATTAGATCGATTTCGAATAACAAATATACTTTTTTTTCAAAATTTCCTAAAACGCTCCTCTCTAATGGCTCAAATATGTTTATTCTTACACGGTTATTATCCCGTTAAGTAATGTTTAACATGTTTTTCTTATGCTGTATTCTCATTTCTTATTGGTTAGCTGAAAATAAAAGATAGTGACTGTTGCCCGTTCAATGAGTCATTGACTTCTTTTTCGTTACTTGAACTTGCTTCTTTTGAGTCATTAACTTCTTTTTCGTTACTTGAACTTGCTTCTTTTGTGACTAGTAAAAAATATAAGAAGTAGGCCTAATAGCGTTGTAGTTTATTAAAAAATATACAAATATTCCTGTATTAGGGGGTGGGGCCAATTTTTGCTTAACGCTAATCCCAATTTTCTACCCCCCCTAAAAAATGGACATTTTACAAATAGTCGGAATTTTCAGCCGATTTTGACCCTATAAACACCAAACTGTAGCTTTTTCTGACGTCTAAAACGTCGCTTTTGAGTGTTTTTCTGTGTCTGTATAGTCATTGCTTTGGTATTTTAAATTTTTAAAAAACCTTAGCTTTTGAACATTTGTCGAAACTCCTCCTAAACTATTTTTGGAAATGCTTTCAAACTTTGACAATATACAAAGATAATCGGACTATTTATCTAAAAGTGTAGAATGAATTTGTGATATTCTGACCCCACTACATTTCTTGAGCATTGGTCGATTTTCAAAACCTACTATTTTTGGGTTTTCAAATTGAAAAATTGGGATATTTTTTTTCTGTTTATCCGATCTGCATGAAATTTTCAGGACATTTGTAGTCGGAAGAGATGCACATTTTTTACTTAGATAATTTCTTTGTATATGCAGTAGTTTTAGATTTGTTCTTGGAACAAATTTCCAAAAAATAATTTTGGGGTAATTTTTAAAAATATTTCTTTTAGAGTATACAAAAAAATTATCTAAGTAAAAACGGTGTATCTCGCCCGATTATACAAGCCTGAAAATTTGATGTTGATCGGATAAGTAGAAAAAAAATATATTTCACTTTTTCAAGCGTTTGAATTTTTGAAAAAGTGAAATATTGACATATTTTTTTTTCTACTTATCCGATCAACATCAAATTTTCAGGGATTGTATAATCGGGCAAGATACACCTTTTTTACTTAAATAATATTTTTGTATACTCAAAAGAAAATTTTTTAAAAATTTTTGCTAAATTTTTCTTTGAAAATTTGTTCCAAGAACAAATCCAAAACTACTGCATATACAAACAAATTATTCACATAAAAAATGTGCGTCTCCCCCGACTACAAATGTTCTGAAAATTTCATGGCATGATCGGAAAGTTACAACAGAAAAAACAAACTATCCCAAATTTTTTCAATTTGAAAACCCAAAAATAGTAGGTTTTGAAAATCGACCAATGCTCAAATATGTGGTCAAATATCAAAATTCGGTTCCTACACTTTTTAGATAATAGTACAATCTTTGTATATATTTCAAGTTTGAAGTCATTTCCAAAAATAGTTTAGGAGTTTCGACAAATGTCAAAAACATAGGTTTTGAAAAATTGAAAATACCAAAACAATGACTCCAGACACAGAAAAAAAACACTCGAAAACGACGTTATAGACGTCAGAAAAAGCTACAGTTTGGTGTATAAAGGGTCAAAATTTTTAGGAGGGGGGGTGAAAATTGGGCTCAGCCCGAAGCAAAATTTGGACCTTACCCCCACTAAAACTGTAAATTGGCATATCTTAATAATTTACAATAATATACTATTAAGAATTAATTAAGGTATTTACGGCTATTTACGCTTTGGAAGTATTCTTTGGCAAGCTGCAAAAGTACTCTGCTAGATCAAAGCCCAAAATTATTTTAAGTCTGATAAGCTATAATATCATCTATTAATGATTGTTAGGGATTAATTTATTATTATTACTATTATTGTTAGTAATTATTAATTATTATTTAATTATTATTATTATTATCTATTATTATAATATATTATTATTATATATTCATATTATTATTATATTATTATATATTATTATTACTTATTATTATTAATTATTATTATTATTATTATTATTATCTCATTTTTATTATTATATTATTATTATTATTCATTATTATTATTTATTATTATTATTATATTCTTACTACTATATATATATATATAATATATAGTATTAATTATATATATTATATATATAAACAATATATCATATATATATATATATATATATATATCATATATACTCATATATACTCTATAATATAATATACTATAGTATATACCTACATATATATATATTATATAATTTTTCATTAATTAATTGGAATATCTTCAATCATTAATAAAAAGAAATTTAACAATTATATTCTTACTATTCCTACATTTTTGCAGACGGTTAACGTTACCGATTAACGTTAAACTTTCGTCTTTACATTACTTTACCTCTAAACGCTTTAATGATAACGCCGTTAATTTTTTTTTTAACGATTAAGTATTAACGGCGTTAACTTTCTCATTAACGGTGCCCACCTTTGTTACTATACTATATATATATATATATACTATATATATATATATATATATATATATAATATATATATATATATAATATATATTATATATATTATTATATATATATATATATAATATATATTATATATATAATATATATATATATATATTATATATATATATATTATATATATATTTATATATATATATATATATATATATATATATATATATATATATATATTATATATATATATATATTATATAATATATAATATATATATATATAATATATATATATATATATTATATATATAATATCAGTGGCGGCTCATGCTTCTTATGCAGGGGGGCTGCTTTTATATATATAATATTATATATTTATATATAT
>JABUQX010024458.1:30000-32500 GCA_015478945.1 Trachelipus rathkii | reverse complement strand
GACTTTGGAACTTTTGAATGATCTTTGAAAAATGACAACAGCACTGCCTATCTATGTGTAGAAGCTGAAAAGAAATCATATATTTCTTGAACAATTCCAAAAAAGTTTAACGTATCTAAGCAGCAGTTAGCTGCTGCTCTACCAACAAGATTCAACGAGTGACCTGCACTAATTTAATTAGCATACTTATCAATTTTTAATAACATTTCTTGCATACCCTTATATTTGCCAGACATATTGGCAGCATTATCGTATGACTGGCCTCGACACTTACTAAAATTTATTTCACATTCATTTGTAAGGTAATCATGTACCATCTTAGCCATACTTTCCCCAGTATGGCTACTCATCTCTAGGAAGGTTAGAAAACGTTCGATAGGTAGCCCATTATCCTTGGGCGACATACCTTACAATAACAGTGAGCTGATCTACATGGGACAGGTCTGGAGTGGAATCTACAGATAAACTGAAGTATCCTGCTGTTTTTAAATCATTCAAAATTGATTTTCTTACTTTAATTACTTGCCATCTAAATTTTTGGGCCCCCCTATACCTCGGGGCCCTAAGCTATAGCTTTTTTAGCTTATAGGTAAATCCGGCCCTGGACATTCTACCAATGCGGCTTCTTAATTATAGGAAAATCTGCAAAATCTCAGGAACAAAAAATGCTTAAAATTTTGTTCGGATTTTAAAGATGTGATCGAAATAAAATTTATTTAAAAAGAAAATGAAAGTATTTGAATAATAATTAAGATACCGCATTGGTCCCTCTAGAATGTCCAAGTCAACCCATAATAAATAATATATAAGAATAATACCTAAGAAGCAGCATGGGCCTATCTAGACTGTCCCAGTCAAACAATAATAACACAGGCCTGCATTTTTTCACTTTTGCAAAATTGTTTTTAGTTTAACTGTTGACTATGATTTTGATGTGCTGAATCCAAATATGACAGCAGTTGCTCTCTACCACGTAAGGATTTTTCACAAAACGCAATGACAAATCAGGAAGGAAAAACCGTAAATACTTATCATTAATGGTTAATTAAAAGTGTTTTAAATTGAAACACATTTATTTAAATTTGAAAGTAAATGGGTATATAAGGTGAAAAATATGTGTAAAACAAATATATGAAAATGAAACTTACAAATTAATAGTAGGGCGCAAATTTAAAGTCGACCTTACTCAGCCGCATAGTAGCGTTTTCTCTGATTTTTAAAGCTTCTTTTCTGACTTTTCCCTTTATATGTTGCTACTTCAGTTTCTCGAAGCAAACCCCAGCAGTAGTCCGCTAACCTACTAGTATTCCAGCGACCTTGGTACCTCCTCTCCATTTCTTTCACATCTTGGTGGAAGCGCTCGCCTTGCTCTTCGCTAATAGCTCCTAGGTTTTCTGGAAAGTAGTCCAAATGAGAATAAAGAAAGTACATCTTAAGGCTCATCGAACACCCCAGTTCTCTCAAATTTTGTAGCATATCTTAGACGATTGTCTTGAAATTTGTGTCTTTATTGTTTCCAAGAAACTTACTTACTACTTCCTTGAATGACAGCCATTCAACCTTTTCTTTAACATCCATTTTCGTTTCAAACTGTGGGTCTTTCATTAGTTTTTGAATATCAGGACCAACAAATACTCCCTCTTTAATTTTTGCATCGGATAATGCAGGGAATTTGTCCCTTAGGTATTTGAAACATTCCCCTTCCTTAGAGAGAGCTTTTGTAAACTGCTTCATTATGCCAAGTTTGATGTGAAGTGGAGGCAGGAGTACGTTTTTTGGGTCCACAAGGTTTTCTTTCACGACGTTCTTTATTCCAACTTCAAACCCAGATCTCATCGTCTACTCCTTTGTATCCAATCCTGGGCTTTGTTTCGACTGTCCCACTCACACAAGAAACAAGGGTATTTGGTGTACCCGCCTTGCTGTCCTAGAAGCATGGAAATCACTTTCAAATCTCCATATATAGTCCACTCATGGTCCTTGTATTTTAACTTCGACAAAATCATACTCAGATTCTCGTAACGTTCTTTCAAATAAACAGAATGAGCAACTGGTACTGAGGCAAACTTATTGCCAATATGAAGGAGGACCGCCTTTAGACTTTGTTTGGAAGAATCAATAAACAACCTCCACTCCTTTACATCATAGTTTACATTGAACATACTTAACAGCCCAGTGATATCATTGCAGAATACTAGTTCATCTTTTTGAGAAAAGTATTGAAGAAAATCTCTTTCTCTTTTTCTATACCATGAAAATGATGTACCTGGTGCTAATAAATTTTTTCCTTTCAATCTTGAGCCTAACAATTCGGCTGACTCCTTCGGTAGATCTAAATCCCTCACAAGATCATTTAATTCTGGCTGTGTAAACAATTGAGGTTCGTTGTTATAACCACTAAACTCTTCACCAGAACTGCTCTCTTCAGTGTTAGTATCATAAGATGTCGCAAAATCATCTAACGAACTTGGTGGAGCTGGTACAGGAACATCAGGACAAT
>JABUQX010024458.1:20000-27500 GCA_015478945.1 Trachelipus rathkii | reverse complement strand
CATATTGGCAGCATGACCTATTGACACTGATGGAAAAAAATTTCCATTATGAAGAGGTACACCTTTCAAGCTGACTTTAGGCGAATCTATGAACATACACCACTCCTCTGTTTTGTATTTGTGACCAACTGTATCCATTACAGAAGAAATGTTATTGCAAAAAACAAATCCATCTTCAAGAGAAAAGAAATTTTAATTTCGCTGTACCTATCTCTGAAAACACATACTTGTGTTTCTTTTCGCAGTAGATTATATCCCTTCAATCTGGAGCCTAACATTTCAGTTGCCTTTTAGATAGCTTCAAGTCTCTGAGAAGGTCATTTAGTTTTCCTTGTCTAAGTAAATGTGGATCAGCAGACGAACAGAAAGCTTCAAAGGTTGGATCAAGTCTAACGTGAGTATCCACATCCTCCACGAGATATTGTTCCTCATCAGTAAGCATGACGTTATCTGGTTGGTTTGGCACAGGCAATTTTACATTATGACGCACGTCTCATGGGAGATGGCAAATTAGGGTATGTCACAGTGTGCTTTGATTTAGGAATGATGCCATAAATATTTGTAGGTCGAAAGTAACAATCTGCAGAATGATCTTTCGGTTCCAGCCAAATCATTGGGACAGCAAACTTCATCTGCCGAGAGAACCCTTTGTCCAACCTGAGAGAAGTGTGACACAAGTGATACACCAAACGTGCGGAGTCCATGTTTTATTTTGGTCACCAACTCGGCATCCAAAGCAAAGGTCAACAACATTCTGAGACCATTTCTGAATCAATGTTTCATATCGGTATGTTTGGTATCGGCACTTGCAGAATTTGTCCGATACTGATACCGATTATCGATTCTAATAAAATATTTGGACCTTATCAGTTTCACCACACTTTCAATTTTTACGAAACTTAAAAGAAAAGCTTAAAATGATCAGAAAAGATGGAAAACGTGCGGAGATCATGTTTTATTTTGGTCACCAACTCGGCATTCAAAGTAAAGCTCAACATTCTGAGACCATTTTTTGAATCAGTGTTTGATATGGGTATCTGTTTGGTATCGGCACTTACAGAATTTATCCGATACTGATACCGATTACCCGATTCTAATAAAATATTTGGACCTTATTAGTTTCTCACCACACTTTCGATTTTTACGAAACTTAAAAGAAAAGCTTAAAATGATCAGAAAAGAAGGAAAATTGTAAAAATAAACTAGAGATATGATCATATAAAAAGTTGACAAATGCATAGCAAGCGAACATTTGTCTAAGGGGGCTCCGACCCGCCGTGCTCGCCAACGCGCGAGTCTCGAAAAATAATATTAAAAAGAAATATTTGGGGCTATAAAAGTCTTAAAAATTGTAAGATTTTATTTTATGTCATTAATATCAAATTTAGGAACCATAACTTTTTTCAAGGTAATTTCTCGGAATATTGTTTACATTTTTCTTTCATTATATCTCATTTTAAACATTACAAGTAAGTTTCATGAAAATTG
This sequence comes from Trachelipus rathkii, assembly GCA_015478945.1. Classification (NCBI taxonomy): domain Eukaryota; kingdom Metazoa; phylum Arthropoda; class Malacostraca; order Isopoda; family Trachelipodidae; genus Trachelipus; species Trachelipus rathkii. Next base: position 26,012 of record JABUQX010024458.1, on the reverse strand, counting down.
GTTGGGGTCTATTTTTGATAATATTCTCCATTGATATATATTATAAATATGAAAATTTGAGACTTCATAACTGTTTGAAAACCATATTTCTTTTTTTTTTTTTTTTTTTTTTTTTTTACGCTTTTCTTCTTCTCAGATCATTTTAAATATTACATGCAAGTTTCATGAAAATCGAAAGGATGTCATGAAGGAAATTTTTTTGCTGATATCTATTACCGTCTAAAAGTACTGAGAATATGTTAATGCGAGTACTATATTACTATATACTATATATATATAATACTATCATATATATATATATAATTTATTATAAATATATATTTTATATATATATAATATATATACTTATATAATATTATAATATACAATTATGGCGGCTCCTGCACTCGTGCTACTCGTGCTCAGCCCGAGTTGACATTATCAGAAACGACTCTAAATTTGCAAATTTGATCAATGATTGAACAAAACATATTTATATTTCTGTAATTCGGCATAGTTACCAGTTTATAAATTCATAACATATAAATATAAAACGATTATGCAAATGAAACAAACAAAGGCAAGAAATAGCTGCTATTCAAAATAAAGCTTTATAACACATTAAACAATAGGACTAATGCGTGCCCAAAGAAAAGGCGGAGTATAGTATCTGTTGATTTTTTGGAAATATAGTTTTTCCTATTATTAATATTTCTAAATGTTTTGAAAAAAAAGTTGATCTGATAACAAAACTATCTATAACAAAAATATTTAACAAAACACTTAACATATTTAAAATATTACTTAACATATTTAAAACAATAGGAGCATAAATGATAATTTGAAATTATTACTATTCAAAAGTTAAACGTGTGAAGTCTACCATAGAAAATTAGCACTTAGAAAAATATTTAATAGAGAAATCAAAGTAAATATTATATTATACATAATCTTTTTATACTATATATACTATATATACTAATATATATATCATATATATAATATTATATATATATATATCATATATATATATTATATATATATATAATATATATATATATATATTATATATATAAATATATATATATATATATATATAATCTTGTAATCTACTATCTATACTATAGAATAATTATTATATATCATATTATATATAAATATTCATACATATATTATGAGAGAGAGAGAGAGAGAGAGAGAGAGAGAGAGAGAGAGAGAGAGAGAGAGAGAGAGAGCACGAGTAATAAAAAGTTAGTTACGAGATTCGCCACTGATATATATATCTTATATATATATATATAATATATATTTATTTTAACAAATAAAATAATAAGTTTTTTATTTAATACTATAAAATATAACTATATATTTAAATTATATATCTATATTATATATATATTTATATATTATATATAAATATAATATATATATATATATACTTAATATATATATATATATAATATATATATAATATAGTCATAGATATATATATATTTAGTATATCTATGTATATATATATATATATTATTATATATCTATTATATATAATATATATATATATAATAATATATATAATTATATATATACTATCTATACTATATATCATCATTTACTATATTATATATACTACTATATATACTATACTATACTATATCAATACATATATTTACATATATATATAATATATATATATATATAATATATATAATATATATATATTTATATAGATTTATATATATATCTATTATTATATAATATATTATTATATAGATATAATATCATATATAATATATAAATTATATATATTATTTATATATATATATTTATTTTATATATATATAATACTATATATATATATATATAATAATATATATAATATTATGTAATAAATTATTACCGCTTATATATATATATATATAAAGTATATATATATATATATAATACTTATATATATATATATATATCTATATACTATATATATATATATATACTGCAATATATACATATATATATAATATATACTATATATATTAATATATATATATCATATATATATCTATATATATATATATATATATATAATAAATATACTATATGATATATATATATATACCGCAGTACTATAATATATAATATATATTTATATATATATATATATACTATATCTAATATAATAGTATTATATATATATATATATATAGATTCTATATATGTATATAATATATATCTATTAATAATATAATTATATATGGATATATATATATATATATTATATATAATTATATATTATAATAATATAGATATATATATATATATTATTAGTATTATATATAAATTATATAATATATATATATATATATATATTTATATATATATCCTATATATATATATATATATATTTGCAGTTTACTGAAAGATTTACAGCATAATACTTTGGCAAACTGCATCTGTGAATTTATTAGAATGTCCATAAAATGCTATATATCATTAAATATATTGCGTGACTCAATCTTATTTCTTAGAAAGAAAAAAAAGAAAAAGAAAAAGAAAAAAATGAAATAAAAAAAGAAATAAAACATTTCACATATTGAACAAACATTAGAAAACTGAAGAATGTAAACATTTTCTGATGGGATGTTTCTTTTTCCTTTGTCTTTCTCTTATTAGGTCCTTATATCGTTCTTGGTCTTTTTCTTCTCTTCCTCTTCTTCTTTCTCTTCCTGTCATTCTTTTACCTCCTGCTCCTCCTCCTTCTATCACGTTTTCTCCTAACATTCTTCTACCTCTTCCTTCATCCTCACATAGCTCGTTTTTATCCTATCACTCTTCTGCTTCCCTCTCCTCCCCGTTCTATCTCTCTTCCTCCTATTCCTCTTCCTACCTCTCATTTTTTCTCCTTATCCACCTATTGCTTTTCCTTCTCTTCTTGTCACTTTTCCTCCTACTCCAATCCTTCTTTCCATTCTTTCTCTTTCTCCTACTTGAACTCCTTTCACTCCTACTACACTGTTTTTTTCTCGTACTCCACTTACATACTAATTTTCCTCTTATCGCCCAATCTTCCTCCTCTCTCTTCTCTTTCTACTACTACTCTTTCTTTCATTCTTCCTCTTTCACATCCTCCTCCTCTTCCTCCTCCTTCTTACACATTCTTCCTCCTTCCCCATTTCTCTATTCATTTTCTTTAATTATTCATTTGAGTTTTATTATTATTATTATTATTATTATTATTATTATTATTATATTATTATTATTATTATTATTATTATTATTATTATTTCTCCTGAATTGAAAAATTTCATTATAATATCAATAAGATAAAATTGTTATTTTCATTATTTATATAATAATAATAATAATAATAATAATAATAATAATAATAATAATAATAATAATAATAATAATAATAATAATAATAATAATAATAATAATAATAATAATCAAAAGGTTTATGAACTATATAATAACGCTTTAATTTATTTTTAGTAATAATTACAAAAATAAATTAATATAATAGAGTGAAAAAAATATAATTGAAAAATATAATTAATCATTTTTAATTATTTTGGTAACATTTTAGTGAAAGATTTTGTTAAAAGTTTTTATATAATAATAATAATAATAATAATAATAATAATAATAATAATAATGATAATGATAATGATAATGATAATGATAATTAATGAAAATGAGAACTTTATAATGATAATAGATAATGATAATAATAACTAATATAAAATAAATAATAATAAATAATACATAATAATAAAACAAATTATTATTATTATTATTATTATTATTATTATTATTATTATTATTATATTAGTAGTAGTAGTAGTAGTAGTAGTAGTAATTTAAATACGTATGAACATAATTTACAATATATCAAAATTAAATGTATTTAGAATTTAAATTTAAATAAATAATACGTACCTGTAAAAAATGTTTCAAAAATTGTTAATTTTTTTTTTAAATAAAAAAATAAATAAAAATACAGTATTTAAATGTCTTGAAAAAAAATATTTCCCAAATTAAATACAATGTAATAACAATCAATCTTAATCTCAGAAAGGTAGATTCCAACCTTTATTATATTATTATTATTATTATTATTTATTATTATTATTATTATATTAGATATTATTATTATATTATTATTATTATTCGTTATTTTTTATTGTTATTACTTATTATTATATTATATTATTATATTATTATTATTATTATTTATTATTATTTATTATCATTGATTATTATTATTTTTATTATTTTTATTATTATTATTATTATTATTATTATTATTATTATTATTATTATTATTATTATTATTATTATTATATTTTCTGAAATAAAACTTAAATTTCATATTAATTTTTTTATTTATTTATGTTATTTCGTTATATACTTTTTATTTATTTATTTATTTTATAACTGTAATTCTTCTTCTTTTTAAGCGCGTAACATTTTTTCCCCCTTTTTCTTGTATAAGTAGATCACTGAGTTGTCTTCATTTTGTTTAATCAAGTTCTTCCTTTGAAAATGGTTTCGTACTTCTGCCATAATGGTTTACGGTTGGCTTCGAATGAGGCTCCTTTCTTTTTTTACGGAAGGGGGTGGGAGGTGGGAGACGTACCAATTTTCTTAAAAAAATAAATATAGTATTATTTTCATATTAGATATTAATACACTACGTTAGATATTTTTCTTAATGAATATATTACATTTCATTTTAATATATATATATATAATAGCATTTTATATATAATATATATATATATATAATATATATACTATATGTATATATACTATATTAATATATATTATATATACTAAATATATACTATATATATACTATATCTATATATATAAATATAATTATATATAATATATATGATAATATAATATATATATCGGGGCGGCGCTGGTACAATTTATACGTGGTTGCATCTACAATTTCACCACAACAGAATTCATATATAATAATAATATTATAATATTATATATATATATATAATAATATTATATTTATATATATATATATATATCATAATATAGTATATTTATTATTTTATATATAGTATATATATATATTATCGTAAACCATTTATTCTTAAAAAAAAAATTAATTTTTTTTAATTTTTGTTACTTACCTAATAGCATAAAAAATATGTCTTTTCTTCCCAGACATTTGTTTAATTTAACAAAGAAAATTATATATTGTAAAATAATAAAAAAAAATCTAAATGTTTAGCACACTATAAATATAATGTTTGGCTCCTTTTTGCTAACAAAGTCGTCACGTATAAAAGTCGCTCTAAAATCGCTCTCGCTCTATATGTGCATACACACTCCTCTCGTTCGTATAACATTAGCTATGCTTTGCAAAAATTTTGCAAACTAATTGGATAATTAAATTATAAATCTGTTATGGCATTTTTTGCGGCATTTAAATTGCGCATTCATTAGAAGTGTTCTTTACAATAAGATGCAATTTAATTTCTTAACGATATTTAATCCTATTAAAAAAATGAGGAATAAAAAATAATAATACAGTTGTACACTGCTTGGTGTTAATGGTGGGGCCGGGCCCCACTGGCCCTTAATGACGAGCCGCCCCTGTATATATATATATAGTATATATATATATTTATATATTTATATATATAATATATATATATATATATATATATATATATATATTTATATATCTTATATATATATATATATATATATATACTATATATATAATTATAAACATAGGATCGATTGAACCTGTCAAAATTGGATTAAAAGTAAAGAGCCGAAAAAAAAGAGACAGGCTTTTTAACTGTCTCGATAAACGTCGCCAAACAGACTTGAATTTTGCATAGGTTATTATTATTATTATTATTATTATTATTATTATTATTATTATTATTATTATTATTATTATTATTAATTATTATTATTATTATTATTATTATTATTATTATTATTATTATTTTGATAGTTTACAGAGAACGTTAAAGGTTAAGAGAGAATTTTTATGAAATA
>JABUQX010024458.1:7500-10000 GCA_015478945.1 Trachelipus rathkii | reverse complement strand
AATAATATTAGAGTGAGGGATCAAGAATTGAAGCAGGTTGATCAGTTTAAATACCTTGGAGTTTGTTTCGGGGCGGGAAATGTTATTAACATAGAATTGAATAGTAGAATAGAAAAGTTTAACAATACATTAAGATTGCTATATCCGCTAATACGAGACAGAAATGTCCCTCGAAAAGTGAAAATAGTAATATACGTGTCTATTCTACGACCTATATTAACGTATGGTTGCGAAGCGTGGGCTTTAACTACAAAAACTAAGAGTAAGATACAAGCGTGTGAAATGAGGGTGTTGAGATCCATAAAGGGAGTTACGAGGAGGGATAGAATGAGAAATGATGATATAAGAGAGGAGCGGGGGGTGGAGAGTATACTGAGTTTTATTGAAAAGGGACAGCTGCGATGGTACGGACATGTGATGAAGATGAATGAGGATAGATACCCGAAGAGGTACTACAGATGGAGGCCAATGGAAGACGCAGTGTAGGTCAACCAAGAACCAGATGGAGTGATAACGTGAGGCGGCCATTGAGAGAAGAGGACGTGGAATGGAGGAGCTTGGAAGAGTCAGAATCTATGAGGACGAACGCGGGTGAGGGGTTTTCGTCCAGAAATTGACAAGCGTTCACGCTAACCAGGCAGTCTGGTGAGAAGTTGAGAAGTGAGATATATATATTATATATATATATATATATATATTATATATATATAATATATATATGTATAAATATATATATATAATATACATATATATATATAATATATATTATATATATTATTATCATTATATATATATATATATTATACATATATATATATCATATATATAATATATATATATATATATTATTATATATATATATATAGTATATATATATAAGTATATATAATATATATATATATATATATATATTATATATATATATATATATATATATATATATATATATTATATAATATAATATTTATATATATATAATAAAAATATCAGATATACTTTTATATTTAAAAAAATGAATACAAATTTACATATTTTTAAAAAGGGCTACATAGTCGGAGCAAAAAAAAAATTTTTTGGGGTGGAGCCGGAAGCGGAGCCGGAGCCGGGAAATTTTAAAATTGTTAAATCCAGTCGGATTTGAAGATTGTAAAATCAGAACACAATTCTTATGATATATTGGCTATAATATTTCATATGAAACAAAATAAAACCCTATTATATAATGATAGATTTAAATATTTAAATATTAAATATTACATAATATCCACAGGAATTTACCTGTCCTATTGTTCTTCTGTGGATATTTTTATCACCTGGCATTTTTGGTAGTTTATTAAATTTTAGAAAGTTGATAGGCAGCATAAAGCTTTTAAAAAATATTTATGTATTGTGCTTGATTATATATACATATATTATATTATAGTATATATAATATATATATATATATATATATATATATATATATATATATATATATATATATAATATATATAATAAATATGATATATATATATATATATATATATATATAATATATATATATATAATATATTATTATATATATATTATATATATATATGTAGTTTGAAAAACATTGATATGGCTGCAAAGTAAAAGATTTTCAGTAACAAAGATCTCTTACAGATGGGTAAAATTACCTATCACTTCACATTCGATACAGCAGTGGTTCGATCACTGATGAAATATTGTTCTTTAAATAATATAATAATAATGATAATTAATAATAATAATAATAATAATAATATAATAATAATAATAATAATTTAAATTTAGTCGAATACATTTTTCAGCCCTTAAATATATAGACTAAGCCAGGGGTGGCCAACCTTTTGCATACCATGCGCCAATTTTTTCACAGACGAGTTCAGATGCGCCATACAACTCAAGTACCATGTCTAACATTTTTAAATGAATTTAATATTTTAATTTATTTTAATGTAAAACAATATCCTTTACAGCACATTACATTACTCGTGTCTCGTATGGTTGTTAAGTGGTGTGTTGGTGGTGTGGTTACGTGTGGTTGGGGTGTGTGTTGTGTTTGTGTTGGTATCTCGTTGGATGGTTGGAGTTTTGTGGCTGTGTGCTGCTGTGTTGTGTGTTGTATGTTTTGGTTGTGTGCTTGTGGTGGGTTTCAATGTTTGGTGTTAAATTTGTTACTGAGAGCAGGCAAGAAGAATTTTTCAAAATTTGAATCACTTATTCGCGACCTTGTTTTGCTTTTAATCAATTTCATGGGTGAAAATGCTTGTTCACATTGTCATGTCATTTCTTAAACGACATAGTGTAACTTTTTGCCAATTTGTTCCTTAGCTCCTGGGAAAACTGTTTCACAGGGTAAATGAACTCTAGAAATTATTATGTCAGAAATCGTTTTTGGATCTGGAAAAAGCTTTATCAATTTCATTTTTAATAATGAATTGTTTAAAATCAATCAGTTCCATTTATGTTTACGAGGCAATCTGGCATTACGTTTTTT
>JABUQX010024457.1:42500-56083 GCA_015478945.1 Trachelipus rathkii | reverse complement strand
TACGTCATATAGAACAACTATCAAACCTCGACCTTTGGTATTAAGACGTCAGAACTATTAGTGCTGACCGGATGGCTGACAATTTATGGATAGATCTGAGTATTTATAATTTCAAGACGAAACTTCCCACAATAGAAGATTTGACTTGGAGAGTTTCACCCCCCAAATAATCGACGAGAAGACAACTTTGTTTTTGCATCGGACCTCGGAGAAAAAATAGAAGCAAGAGAAATTAGCAGAGACCAACGAAAACGATAAGAAAAAGATAATGATAGTTACGCAAGGAGATAAACAGCAGTATAAAGGAGTGACGATCTATGACGGACCCTGAACCGGACCGGAACGGCTAGGGCGCCTATATAGGATATCGATACACATGAGAATTATGAGGCGGTATAGAGTACTCTCACAGATGAAAGAGATACTATTCAAACACCAAAAGGATTTAACACCAGATTAGATGATGTCCGGACAGGCAATCTGGAGATTTTTGAGCACTTTAAAAGAAAATTGAAAAAATGAGTATAAAGAATACAGGTGAAAGACGTTCCTCTATCCAACGACATCCCGACATGAATCGGACAGTAAAGCAAAATCAAGAAGGAATGTCCCAAATTTCAAAGCGTAACCAAGATGACTATGTTCGAAATCTCAAAGCTAAGCCAAGAAGACTTATGTCCCAAATTTCCGATATAAAGTACCAAACTCATATATAGTATTCATAACCCAGTGTGATTTAACGGAAATTTGGCATCGTCAATACTTCATAAATGCTTATGTTAATACAGTATTTTTTTTGATTATTCATCGATAACTATCTGACATTTTATTTAACTGATATATGTATATATGAAGAAAATATATAATCATAAATAGATAAATTAATAAGTTAAATGGTGATATTTGTGTTGTATAATTCTCTTTGGGGCTTTCTGACATTTCCTGATATTAAACAAAACTTTTTGAAAAAACATTATCTTGACGAAAAGATTGTTTTACAAAAACATTCGTCTTGATCGAAAGAACAAGTATTTATTTGAAAAGCATTTAAAAACATTTATCTAAAAAGATTTAAATCTTCCACAAAAACATTAGTCGGCCATGTAGTGCAATTAAACCAGTAAACACTACAAGCGAAACACCTCAGCCCCATCCCCCGACGCACCCCACCCACGCCTCATGTTAACCTGCTCGCGCGCATTTACCCAACTACTATAATAAAAGATAATGCCCATGACGGTACCTTAATGTTTCCTCAATCCACTTATACCCGAAATGTAATTTCCAACGGATACCCCCTGTTCCCAACTAACCTTAGTTGTCTAACAAGAAAACGGACCTAATAATAAACTATATCTTTACTTAGAACACTTAAGACATGTAGTCCTAAGACCGCTTTAGTATAATCATATTATTAAATGGTAATTGTAAATACTATATATGAATATATATATATGAATAAAAAGATATATATTAGTATATATAATACATATAAAAAATAATAGGAATATAATATACTATATAAATGATAATAATTATAATATTATATATAAAGTAGTAGGTATATACACATATAGAAGCAATAAGATAATAAGTATATAGAATATATAATAGAGATAATATATGAGAGTAGTAATATAGATTCTACTCTTCTCAGATAACATTAACTCTCTCCTTATTCAGACTGAATAAGAGTATAATATGTAGAGATATAATAAGAAGTAATAATAAACGATTGGATGAAAATTGTTAAGAAATTCGAAGAGAGATATAACTATATAATACTATCATATATAATAGATATATATATAAAACACTAACATAAACAAATTTTGGCTAACACAAAGGTACTTAAATAAATACTAGATACAAAACTAACATATTTCACATTTGCTTCTGCAGGGCTCTTAACATATCAATGTCTAATTTTACGAAATCAACTATAATACTTTAACAAGATTATCGGTATCCAACCGAATCTATATTGAATCACAACCTATAGAATAAATCGCACACGCACACGACACAACACATACACACACAGAGAATTTGCATATTTTATTTGGTTTTCAACCATAATAAAATGTAACAGCATCAACCTAATAAAGCTAAACATAATAGATAATACATTAATTATACAGGAAGAGATATTTGAACCTGTATTCATTCAATGCACCAAGGATCAGTCTCTAGCCAAGGTAACCCCGATATCTCCGGAGATTATTCTATATATATTTTACTATATGCATAATTTTGATTCTTTTATTTAATGTAGGTATCCGACCCTTAACCACTAAATAATATATATATAATAATATATAATATTATATAATATATATATTATATATAAATAATATAATAATATTATATATATATATATAATATATATATATTATGTATATTTATATCAATAAGAATATATATCATAATATACTCAATATATATATATATATATAGTAATACTAATAATATATATGGTATAAATATATTATATATACTATCAATATATATATAGTAATATAACTTATATAAAATACTAATATACAGTATATAATATAATATAGGAATTATATACATAATATATAATATATATATAATATATAATAGTATAATTATATACATATATAACTATATATATACTAGAATATATAATATAGATCATATAGATGTAAGAGCTTTAGTCTATTCCATGTCTGAACAGATCCGCTTATCTTACATTGCCCTACTCGTGATTGGACAGACAGCTAAATATCCTATAAACCTTCCCTGATGGCTAGTTAAATAGCCCTGAATCTCTCCTAGACTATCTTCTGATTTCCGAGTACAAATACTCCTTAGATCTTCTCTCATTCCAGACTTCATATATCGTCATACTTCGATTAGATTTTGAACTAGAAGCTGATCACAATTCTCTGTCTAAAAATGATTTTTCGTTAAATATTAGCTTTCTGTAACTGACGACAAAACTTTTTACGACGCTAGCATTATTCGATATCATCGTATATAATCTACATATGAAAAATTTGCTTAATAAAAAAAGCATTCTCACATGATAAAATAAGCATTGACTATGTCACAATGAAATGCATTGAAAAAGAGGGATAGTACTTCTGAGTAGTAGACTTAGTAAGCTCTGTTACTTTGTTCAGACTATCGGCAGAGAACTGAGCTAATGTAAAATCTATTCGTGGTTTAATGTATTTTAATTTTGTCTTTACTATTATATTGCTAGTCTTTGCTTACTCTTTATAAAGTAAAACAAGTTGCTTACTTTTAGGTTTTAAATTAAGAATATTGTGGTTCTCTTGCATTAGTCTATCTACATAATACCTAATAGTTAGCTTATGGCTGATTGTTCGGGTTAACAATCTTTTTAATATATCTAATTAATTAAAATTAACATTATCATTAGAAACATATAAAAAGTTAATAGTAATCGGTTATGCTATTTGGTATACTTGACTCGTTAAGTAGAGAATTTGATACTGCTAGACTGGTTTTCAGCTGCTAAAGTACTGTTACGTTGCGGTAATTATATTCTTGTTAAGTATCTATGTTAGCTTTATTAGGGGTAACACACATTGTTGACTATGCCAAATATTCCCTCTTGTGGTGTGTGATGTCTGGTGGTGCGCCATGTGTCGATTATTTTGAGTTTATCTACAATCGTATCAGGTTAGATAGCGAAATCTTTGTTAAATAACTACGACTCATGGAGATGTAACCATTAACATTGAAATCGTTAAAAGTAGAATGGAAAGAACAAGTACCGAAAGAGTTTCTATACATGCTATGGATGACTTTTAATGATTAATTGATAATTTTAATTTAACTTTACTAGACATATGAAATATCTGATGAGTATAATATTTATAGTAATATATATATATTATACTAATATTAACATAATTAATAGATATAAGTACATAGATATATATAGTATATAAATAGTATATAAAGTAATAATATATATAGATATATAAAGTCTAGACCATGTCTCTTTAAGTGTTACAATATTAAATAAATAATATCAATCTAATTTATTATTAAAAGTTTGATAGAAAAAGAATGTGTGTGTGTGTGAAAACTGAGCAAAACATGATACATATATTATTTAAGTAATAATTAGGATAAACCAGTATAGAATGCCAGTAACTTCTCGGGCAGTGTATTGAGGTGTGGTGGGGAATTCGATGGCCGCCAGGAGGCCTGGTTTGCTTATGTTTTAACTGTTATGCTTCATCTCCCTAAATCCACCTCTACTCGATCGGAATAATTCACAACCTTTTAGATGTTAGAAAAAGCTACAGTTTTTCAAATAAATGGTTTTTTATCAAGAAAAACAAGAAAATGATTTTTTCATCCAAAAGTAAAATCTTTTTGAAAACAACAAAAAATCGATAGAGTGAATATATTTACTTATCTCAAAAGACAATTGTTTTCAAAAAACATGTTGAATGTAATCAGATACATTAAATATAAATTTTAAACCATATGGAAAAATGGGGAAGAAATACTTTAAACTTATCTCCAACCCCCCAAATTTACTACAAATTTCTATAAATTTGCCTAACTTTGTAACTAAACACTTTCTATAATCAAAATACCTCAGTTTAAGATAAAAGATGTAGACCTCATGGGGTGATGGCATCGACCCTCGAACTTAAACCAGTACACACACACACACACTACTACAATCCATGGACATTCAACAGATACAGAACATCACACCACTCTTATATAGTAAACTATGATGTAGATACACTAAAACAAATCGGAGGCAATTCTGACTTTTAATATGCTCCAGTGACAACATTATTGTTTTTATACCATCTTGGGTGGTCATGACCTAAGAGAAACCACTTAAGTTCTCCTGTTTGTTACAGTTCATACCATGATTTAGCACACTAGGCTTGCAGACATATACTTATGCAACATGGTGCTGTGATGCAGACCCGGGAAGTCTAGTTATATAAACTTATCTTTAAAATACTCATTTAACAAGGTTACAAAACCACATTTGGTTCCGGCCCCATGCTCAATTGGTTCCCTAACATCTGATTATGTATTGAAACTATTGTGTAGCAGTCAATATTCACGCACGCTGAAATCAGAATAACACACACATTATGATATCGAGGTACGAGAGACGAATTAACCCAGTATTACAAATTCGGCACGCACCACCCTGCAGCCCATGTAATGCCGATATCCGTGAATACCCATGATCATTTGTTTCTTCATACGAAACTTCCATTTCCTCCTATAATCTTCTCTTCTACTCTGTAATTTTCTTCCTTTTCTCCTAGCTGAGACAAACTCAAGGATTCCCCCTCCATACTCATTGAGGGTTACGATCACCCCCAAAATTTCGAATCCTATCCTTTGAAAATCGATAATAAAAACACACCCTCAATGAGACTCAATATATCTCGCAACTGGAATTCATAATTTCAGTCTGACTCACGTCCTCACAAAAACTCGAGCTCGACTTCATGTGCTCCGTCATATGAGATAGTACGATGCTTATGATCGCACTCATCTCTCTTTTCCTCTGGCTTCTTTCTTTACCTTCCTTCATCTTCTTCTTCTATCTTCTTCTCTTCTATTCATCTTAACACTCTCCTTTAACTTGCTCACTTCTCTTCTTTCGCATGTCCCTAAAAGAGATCTTCTGCTTGATGACTTGCGAGAGAGATCTCTTTGAGCGCGTTACTGTGCATTTCTGTCTCTCGCGGCGACGCCTCCCGCGTAGCCCGGGGTCGAAGACAAAAGAAGAACAAAGACGCAACACAAATGAAAGAGCCAGAGGACAAAAAGCGAGAGAGTGAGCCAGCAAAGTATGAAGCATCAAAGAGCGAACCCAGGCAAGTGAGGGCCAACAAAAAATAGAGAGGGGAGGTGATGTGCGGTTGTTGGCGAATGAAAATAGAAATGTTTAGGAAAATATGTGATGTAGAGGTATACGCAGTGTAAAAGATCAAGTAATTACTGAAAATGTGGGAAGGTTGTCCAAAAGAGTAATAGATTAAAAAAAAATAAGGAGACGAGAGAAGGTGGAACTGTAATTGGGTTTTAAATTCTAGGGATTGGTTGTATAGGGAAGGGTAAGTGAAGCAAAAGATACACATTTTGGAGTTGAAACATAGAACAAAGGAACTTCTGAGAACAAGCAAAGGGAGAGTTAGCATGGAGAGGAGAGACAGAGAGAGGAGAGAGGTAGGGATGGGAAGGACAAAGAACGGACGTGGGAAGAAGTAGGAGAGGACGAGAAGAGAGATCATTTCGCCTTATAAAGAGTTCAAGTTGAATAGATTGAAAAAATAAGAGAGAGAAGAATATTCCTTTAACCTATTCTTATTATCATTGGGGTAGACTTATAATCTTCGATGTGGTCATGTAATCTCTGTTTAAGTCATTAAAAGAATTCATTTCAGGGAGCTCAGTTACATATTTGACAATCAAGAATTCTATGTATTCTCTATTCACAGTCATATAATATATTTAGAGTTTTTTATATACTATTTATAGATTATTATAATATATATCGTATATTTTATGTTATAGTTATTAATTATATTATATAGTTGAACATACATACAGGTAAATAACTCTCTTATATTTATTATAGTATACATATATAGGTCCTACATTAACTATCATACTTCACCTTCAACTCAATACCAAATGGTTATATACTAATCACTCCTCTTATTGAAACTAGAATATATAACCAATACAAATCATATTTCTCAAATGTACTTCTAGAAGCTTTTAAAATAATACCGCCAAAAAATATCATATACATTTAGTACACCCGACTATATTTTTAAGCTCACCTTTTAACACTATTAACCGTATGGCCAAAATAACCTTAAAGGAAAGCTGTTGAACCACTCGGTTAAGCCTTTAAACATTCATCAACTACGTACTATACCTCTTTAGTTTACTAAAAAACTAATTCAGGTGAAATATGACAATCTAATAAGTTTTCAAAAATCATGTTTGAATAGAAGGATGATACCACAACGATCATGCTGTTTACTGATATACTATATATACAATAGACGACAGAAGATTCTCTCGTATGAAAAATAACTAAAGCGATTATAGAGAGAGAGAGACGAGATGATTAAGAGAGAAAAGAAAGAGAGGAGAAGAGAGAGTAGAAAAATATTATATATATATATATTATATATATATATATATAAATATATATAATTATATATAGTATACTAGTATATAGTAGTAAAAAATCATTAATATTAGATATATATATATATATATATATATATTATATATATAGTATTACCTTTTTATATTTATGGGTAATATATATATATATATATATATATATACTTAAAATATACATATATAGATAAAAATTAACTGGGTATAGGTTACCGTAGACGTGACGCGGTAGCTGAAGGGGCCCTGGTATACGGCAAGCGTACATAAGCCCTGGAGCGTAGTATAGTAAGCCAGGTGACCACGACGACGGAAGCCGGCCGCCTGAGGCTGCGGTTGAGCGCGATATAAAAAGCGTGAGGGTCAGAATCAGGTACACGCAGCTTAGACTTATATAGATAGCTCATCGGAAAGCTATATGCTCCAATTACGCGAAAGAAAGTGAAAAATCCGTAAGGTAAGTAAACACGCGCACCTCAATGCCGTCCAAACGAATGTACGGACGGCTTGATCTCGCCGACTCTCATGCAACAGACGCGGTTACTAATACCTACATGATCCCGACCGGAAATCAGTGCATGAGGAGTCGGAGTTTATACAATTAACATGATAACCCGACGCTTGCGAGGGAACAGTGAACCAAGGGTGCCTTTTAAGAGAGAGGCCCACATATTGACAATGTTAAAGACGGCAACACTGTAAGGCTGCGAACCCACGTTGGCTGGCCAACACGGCTTGTCACTTAAGCCACGCTGCCTCTATAATGTGTGCTAGTGATTTATCCCTATAGTACCCCCGCAATACGCTGACTTGAATAAGTCTGATAAAGCACGTTAAAAGAACGTTTGTATTAAATAAAAATAATTGGGAAAAATGTCTCACCTTACATTATATCCAAATGAAAAAAATAGTCAAAATTTGCCAAGAAGCCAGATAAAGTATTTTATATGTATCACAGTAGGTATTAACCAGGAAAACCTAATAGGAAAAACCCGTTGAAAAAAAAAACAGAATTAGAACGTTGGGGCAAAAAAAAAAAAAACAAACAATAGAGCCAAATGAGATAATAGCACTTAGATAAAAGTACCTCAATTAAGTAATGCATGATAAATGTACGGAAAAAAAAAAGCTAAAGTAATATGGAATAACCATTGACAAAAAAGTCAAATAAAGAAGTACACTATATAATAAGTAAAATATTAAAGTAACCCTATACCCGAAAATACCCGATATAATATAATAGGAAGCACCATATAATATATTACATCAATATCTTCAGCTTACAATTCTTCCCCAAATTCTCCCAACTGACAATAATCCTGCCGTTTGATGAGAAAATAACCAAAAGATCATGGGTAGAAAATGGAAATATGTAAACAGGAAAAAAAAAAAAAAAAGCGCACAAAAGAACGAAAAGGGAACCCAGAAGCCAAACAGCCAGAAACCAGCCCAAAGGGGCCATGACAAACCCAGGGAAAAACGGAAAAAAATAAAAAAGAATAAAAAGCCCCTTTGAAAAAAAATTGAAAGTAGACAGATGGGGGTGTGTACAAAAATACAGCAATTGTATTTTCCTTTCCAGCTATACTATTATAAACATTATGTAGAAGGGAGACTACCGAACGCTCGCTCTCGCGAGAGGACAATTCCATTTTTTTTTTTTCTTTTTTTTTTTTTTTTTTATTCTAATGATATACCAGTGATTCAACAAGAATAAAACAAAGATCTGTCAGATCTCGCAAATTCGAACAGACCTATCAATAGTTCCGTATTCAATTTCGTATCCCAACCTTTAAAAACAAAAAAAGCATTTGACCTAGCTTGTTAATTCTTCTATTTAATAAAACCCAGATCGCACTAAGTTTAAATACATAGTAGAATTGAATTAATTGATCTTTCACTGCCAATACCTTCGATACAACTTGCCAATACCAAGAGGATTATATTAATTTTTAGACGATGGTTCTTTTCTTATTTTCATTCTCACCTTACCTTTCTATACTTCTGCGACAGTCCTCCTAAAATTTGAGAAAAACCTGCTCTCATGAACAAGTTTCTCCAGCTTATAACATCAAATACCATTCGATCAGAAAATACCTTTTTAGGATATATAGCCTCATATATAAGTATATATTATATATAGTATATAATATATATATATATATATATATAATATATATATATATATATATATATATATAAATATTACTATAATTATATATATATATAATGAATTAATAAATATTACTTATCAATAAATATATATATAGCTCAGAGCACCGTAGCAGCATTCGACCTAAGCAAGCCGGAGGAGGGCCAGCTTGAAACTGAAAACTGGGTGTGCCGAGCTAGAGATGGTAAGAAAGCTATCTCTATAATAAAGCTCTAGCCTTCGTCCCACGTCAAGACAAGTATAAGAATTACATTGGTCTGGTGTGCTTTTGGCTGACTTAAAATGGGAATAACTTTCCGACATCCGCAGCATAAGGCCTTTCAGCCAGCGGAGATAAGGTCAGGACTCTTGTCACATAAGGGACACTATCTACAGAAAGGAAAAGTCCAGCCTGGACAGGACGCGAAGTCCCTTCCATAGTGAGAAGCAGACAAGAGAATTAAAGAAACCCTAAAATAAATAAATAATTCAAGTACTAGAATATAAGCGAGTATATTATGATTAGAACCATTACCTACTAGATATCACTTTATACAGATATACCTAGTATATATATATATATAATAATATATAGGAATAGTAATAAAATATAATAATGAGTATAAATATTAAGAGTATATAAATTAATAAGGTAAATTAAGTATATAATATAAATTATATAATCAGAATACTATCATAAGATGTCATCAATTAGTATAGTATATGTGCATTGCAATGTCATTTCTTCATCTCCTTTACCTACGCTTGATTGACCCCGACTAGCACTCTCGTTTCCTCTTGGCACCCTTCATATATTTTTTTTAGCACATCACAAAAACTTTACCCTTTATCATTATTACTTGAAAGTAAATGTAGGGCACACGATCATAAATAAAAGGGGAAAGGAAGTAAAACAAAAGTCGGAGAAAGCATTGTAAGTAGTTCTAATAACTAGATTGAAGCACATCACATAAAATAGGTTAGGTTAAAGACAGGACTACTACTACTACTATAACTAATCTTTACTACTAGTAGCTAATAAATTAAATCTAAGATAATGAATAATGAAATAATAATAAAATAATAATAATAGATAGATAATATATACATATAATAAATAATAATGAATAAATAAATAAAATAAATAATAAATAATAATCAATTAATATCATATAACAATAAATAATAAAAACTAATAAATAATGATAATAAACTAAGTAAATAATAAAATAATATAATAATGAGATATAATAATAATATAATAGATGAATGAAAATAATCAATAATAATAAATAAGTAATAATGTAAGTAATAAATAAAGTATAATAAGTAATGAAATAATAATAAGTAAATATACCTGCAATATATTATATATAAATAGTATAAGTAAAAGACTACCAATACACTAAGATAATAATAATATAATATAATAATATAAATAAAGATAAGTACTATGCAACATTATAGTATAACATAATATAGTAATAATAAATAAACAATAATTATATAAATACATAATTGAAAAGAGTTAAATAATAATAAATAGAGTAATATGGGATCAATGATAGTAATATAATAATATAAACTTAAGTAATAATAAATAATAATAATAATTAACTAATGAATAAATAATAATTATTATTGATTTATTACCAATACTTGTGATAGAATGTGATATATTACATCCTATACCGAGTATATTGATCTGATTATCAATATGGATTATTCAGGTATTGATCTGATTATTTGATTATTATATATGTATCGTAATTATGTTATTAGTTATTAATGTTCATTACCTTATTAATTTATGATTATTAAAGGCATGATTATTAATTATGTATCTATCATTATTAGAAGTATATATTATTATTAATGTATTCATTATTATTATATATTATTCATTATTATCATTTACATTAAAATTCATATACTCCCACACTTAGCTTTTTAGAAACCGTGTAACTTTAATCTTTGTGACAAAATATTATAATAAGAAACTATTCAATTATTGTTTATAAAATTTACAAATATCAATATGAAACTGATAACAGTCCCACAACCCACAAAAAAGATAATAGAATATAAAAGAATGAATAATAATGAAATATATAATAAATAATAAGTAAATATAAAATATATAATATAATAATTTAAATATGATAATCATTGCGAATAAAGTAATAAAACTAATAATAGATATAATAATTAATAATTAATTAATAATAATAGAAATAATACAATAATAATAATGAATAATAATAATAAGAATATAGATAATAATAAAATAGTAATAATAATAAAATGATATAATAATAGCACAATACATTGAATAAAATTCAAATAATTAATAATAATATACACGCCACTACAATGGTTACTATAAATACATAATAAGATGGAACAATTATCCCAAAAACTATAATAATTGAAATATTAATAGCTACGACGATAGAAATAACCCAATAAAATCGAAAATATATCAAGTAATAAATAATACATAGATTAGTCTTCAAGAAGAAGAAAATTTCCTCCATCTCCAATAACAAATGGAAACAGCAAAAGAATCTCTGAATTCTTATCCCTCCTAAATTTACCTTCTTCCATTATTTAAGAAGCTTTAATACTTAGCGACATTTACACTCTAAGATTTTAGCATATCAGTTCAGGATATTGGACTCTGACAAGAGTTTAAGAAACTTCCGTTCCGTTCCGGATCTATATAGATATTCATTGTACATATGGTTTTAGACTTTACTTTTATTTTCAAAGTTTTAATATAGATAACTAGTATTTTTTTGTGCGTGTGAGTGCGTGAGCGTGATATTAACTTTTTACGTTCTACATATTTACTGTTGATAAAGTTTTAGCCTTTACTTTGCAATTTTATAAACAAATCATAAATTTTATTTTTAAGGTTTTAATATAGGTTACTAGTATTGTGTGTGTGTGTAAGTAAATGTACGTTGAGTGCGCGCGAGCGACTCTGTACAAATGACAAGACTGTGTGCACGTGGGGGTGGTCATGAATGGGAGTTCTTTATTGATTGTGCCAACGTCCGTGGCCTAGACGCTAACTTCAAATCTGTTTAGTAGCAACTATGTTATAAAACTGATTATCTTACGTAGATGGGAATGCTTATTATTCAAATTTTTAAAAAAGTTTAATTATGAAAA
The DNA here is from genome assembly GCA_015478945.1 of Trachelipus rathkii. Taxonomy (NCBI): domain Eukaryota; kingdom Metazoa; phylum Arthropoda; class Malacostraca; order Isopoda; family Trachelipodidae; genus Trachelipus; species Trachelipus rathkii. The sequence goes on along the minus strand of JABUQX010024457.1, from coordinate 43,566 downwards.
TGATGAATACATTTACATACTTCAAAATATTGTTGACTGTTTATGCAATAGTTTAGAAAAGAAACTGTATTCTGATAATTACAGATATACATTAAATACTTTTATAAGTGCTATGCCATCTACTGCTAAAGATTATTTAATAAATGATGAAACAAATAGATTCTTTCCTCATGTAAAATCACTTTTATATAAAAAGGATATAAAATCCTTTAAAATTCTTCTTGGTATTGGAAACGCTGCAAACTTTTTTGAGAACACAGATTATTTTACACAACTACTATGTGAAAAAGAATATACTTTGATAGATCAGTGTATGAAGGGAATTTTACCATTAAATGATGCTATTAAATTTAAACAAAACATATTTCTGAAAAACCATGAACATGTGTCCCACAGGTTAATATTCCTTAGCAATAGTAAATTGAATTCACTCTATTCATTTTTTAAATGGGGATCATCATTTTTCTCCATTATTGATATAAACTATTTGAAGAGCTTAATACCTTATATTTACAGAGGAGAAATTATATGTAGGTATACTTTTTGATTCAGATTACAAAAACAAGGTTGTTAACCTTAAGTACGCGGACGAACTTCTTTTTTTTTGTTTCGGAAACAATGATTTGGTTTCCGAGTACAAAAAGAGAGTCATACTAGAGCGACCAGAGCGTGAGTATTTCAATCGGAATGAAGGCTTTTATTATATAATAAAATGCGTTGAAAATGGAAACTGGAAATTTCTTAATAAATTATTTCTCTGGACTTTACGTTCTCCGGTAGAAGTAAAGATTTTCAAGCAGGAACTTATTACTGATGTTAATATTTTGGACAGCATTTGCTTCATGAATAATATCAGACTTTTAAATTCTTTCGTTCGTTGGTGTGAAGACGTAATAATACAGCTAGAATTTAGAAGAAAGTTATTTCTTCGTTATCATAATTATATACAGGAAATACTCGAGGAGGTAAAAAATTATTTTGATGATTAAGAAAAAGCAAATGCTCAAATTATTCATTTAAAAAAAAAAAAAGTAAAAATTTCTTTCAAATCTATAGCTAAATATTT
>JABUQX010024457.1:10000-35000 GCA_015478945.1 Trachelipus rathkii | reverse complement strand
ACTATAGTAGCTTATTAATTAAAGTTAAACTTTACGTTTGAGTAAATATATTCCGTCTAACAGAAAAGATCAAACACCTTAAACCTGCTACCTGTCGATGAATTCTCTTAAACCCATTATTGAGATTCCTGACCATTACTTTCGTCTTGAAACGGTTTTAAGATTCCAATAGCTGGTCTACAGTAATATCAACCCGTACTGTCATGAAATAGAATTGATATTTATAAATCCCACTGAAAGTACTTATAGAAATGTGTAACCTAGAGATTCAGGGGAAGGAAAAATGTTATAAGAGGAGGACTGTCGTTATGAGCAATAATAAAGTTATCAGGAAAAAAGTAAGTTTGACTTTATACTAGAAATAATTTATGAAGGATAGATACTGAAGCACCAAAATGCGAAAACTATGAATGTGAATCTTGCAGATTCTTGTATTAAAAAAAAAAAAAAAAAAAAAAAAAAAAAAAAAAAAAATTGAAACATTAGCAAGAGGAGTGACCTCGATCTACCACGCAGAAGTGGCACTATGATATAGGAAGGCTCAATGGCTCAACAGAGAATCCTGAGCCATTAGTAAGATAAAAGGTGGGAATGAAAGATTTGAATCAGACTTATGTAGAATGAGTTCGGGTAGGGGGAAATATAAGTAGATGGAAGTTGTTTGAGTGTAAATGCATATGCGGTGTCGTTCACACAATAGCCAAGTGATTCATAACTGTTAAGCATAGAAAAAACGGAAGAAGTTTCTGACTGTGGGTAGACCTAGGAGTTTGTGAAGTAATCCTGAAATTAAAGATTCAAGGGTTTAAACAAAACCTATTTTACATGCCAATATTAAAAATCCGAAGAATGCGTCTAGTTAACCTTCAAACTCAAGGTTGACAAATAATTCAAACAATCCAAATCTGAAATGTACAAGATGACACATTTCTGGAGGTAAATTTGCCAAAAATTTATTCTGTGAGAAGATTTGGCTAAATCATCGATTCTGTAATTTCATTATTACTTCACACACTGCAAGGCCGACACCATAGCTATAACTCTATTCTTTCTATGCTGAACAGATATGAGCTATTTCATTGTTATGTGGATGACACCACCACATATGTATTTAAATTTAAACATATTTGCTAATTGAAGTTATTAAAGAAAAAATAGAAACCCAATGAAATAAAAAAATATATTTTTTTGAATAAAACAAAGAAAAATATTTTTAAAAAAATAATGTCCTTAAATCCGGGTAAAAATGTTGAACAAGGAAATTTTGTTTTATATTGTTAAAAGTGCTTTTTCTCTTTTTTAAGGAAATCCTTTTAACGCATTTTGAAAGAATTTTAATTTAAATATTTGCTCCTTAGAAAAATAGAAAGAATGAGAGTGTGAGAAAGATTAAAGTTTATATGCGAAAAACTTCATTCATGTCACTGAAGACCTCTAGGTTAGAAGCTCAATAGCCACACTCAATGGACGTTCAACCGATGTTCAAAATTAAGGCTCTAAAGTCTAAACGAACACCCAAAATGCATTTAATCTTTGTGGGGATAAACGTGGTTTTAAATAAAAGTACGATGATTATTATTATTGTGTTAAGAAACATCCAATTCATATTATTAGTGGTTACTGCTGGTATGATTAACCCACGTCATGGAAGTTAGCTAATCTAGAAAAAATATTTATTTGTTCCCATAAAAAAAATAAACCCGTCGTAATTATTTATGATATCTAACCGGGGAATTAAAGGGAAAATTGGACATCATTTAACAAACCAGTTGGCTAATTAGGGAAAAGAAGTAAAAATATGATGGTATCTTTAAATTTAGAGTAACTTTACTGGTGTGAATTTGCCAATTTGGCTTAGTCAAAATATACTATATGATCCAAACCCTCCATATACCTATCCAATCCTTTCTTAAATGTTGTAACCGAGTTGCACTCAACAACCTCATGTGGTAAACCATTCCAAAATTTAACAACCCTATTACTGAACGAGTACTTTCTTATATCAAGATGGCATGCTCTCTTAATTTTCTTACTATGCCCCCTGGTCTACTATGAAGAATTTATTGGTCTCCGTATTATCAATAGATGTAAATATTTTGTAGACTTGTATCATGTCCCTTCTGAGATATCGCCTTTCTACAGAAAAACATTTACAACTCTTCACCCTCTCCACATAGCTCTTACCCTAAAACCCAGAAATTATCCTTGTTGCTCTACGCTGCACTCTCTCTAGCATATCTAAGTCTTTCTTTAAATAAGGGGCCCAAACTTGTGCACAATACTCTAACATAGCTATTAAATAGTTTACTTATAACTTCCTTGCTCTTGTAAACAACATTGCAATTTATGCCCAGCATCTTATTAGCTTTATTCCTTGCTTCCAAACTGATTATGCTAACTTTCAAAATTACTGCTTTAATCACACCTAAATCTTTTTCTTGGTCCACAGACTCAATTAAGCCACATCCCAATCTCATATCGTAGTTAAAACTTTTATTTGAGCAACCTAGGTGAAGAACTTTTACTACTAAAATTCATTTGAAAATTCATTTGGCAAACTTATTCTGCCCACCCAAGAAAGTTTAAATCGTATCATTTTTGAATCATTGTTACATCCTTCCACTATTTCTAAACATGGTCAGCCACTTTGGTATGCATCATTGCAAAACTTAGAGGGCCTTACATTTAAGTCCCTGGTCTAAATTCATTTATATATTATGAGGAAAAATAGCAGCCCCCAGCTCGGGAAACCCTGTGGGACACACTCTTTACTATTTCCCATGATGACTTACTGCCATTTCGTTGTTCACACTGTTTTCTACTTCACAACCACTCTTTAATCCAACCATGTACCACACCACCTATACCACATTGCAATAACTTCTTCAGCCTTATGTGGGAACCTTATCAAAGCTTTGCTAAAGTCTAAATATATTCTTTCCTTCCTTGCTTCCTTCCTTCAAGTCCTTCGCAGATCACATTTAAATTATAAAGAGGTTTGTCTGACATGGACCTACCCTTTTCTAAAACCATCGGTTGGCGAGTGCGTACACATACCTTGTTATCTTAAAAATATTTCTTTATATAACCTTTCAGTAACTTTTACAATCATAGATGCTATGCTAACTGGCCTATAATTTTCCAAATCTTCCTTACTACCTTTCTTATAAGTAGGAATAACATATGCTGTTTTTCAGTTGTCTGGTACCTCAACAAATGTTATAGATCGCTTAAAAATCCAATAGTGTCTTTGCAATGCTTGTACTACCCTCCTCAGAATTCTACCATATATGCCATCAGGACCTGCAGGCTTGATACTTGGGTCAAATTTAGTAAAAACAAAACGTTTTAATATTTTTTACCATCAAATTCAAATTCTGTAAGTCTATTTGTTACATTCATACCAGAACTATTAGTCTCCTCAGTAAACATTTGAAGCAAAATAAGCATTGAAAATGTTGAACTCACTAAATTTTCATAAATTTTAATTGGACCAATTGCCCTATACTTATTTTTAAATTTATAAAGGCTAAAAAAACTTCAGGTTCTTAGAATTAATTTCTGCCTCTCTCTTTGCCTTTTTTATTGACCGATTAAGTTCATTTCTATTTTTAGTATAATTTTCTAAATTCATTACTCCCTATTAACCTTTCTAAATCACACTCCCTATTACTACCCTTTATTTGTATATGCAAGTTTTGCCTCTGGTCATGAAACATTTTTAAAATTTTTTTTGGTAAATGTTAAAAAAAAAAATGATCTAAACAAAAAGGGTGTATTTGCCCCGACTATATACGCCCTGAAAGTTTGACATTGATTGGATGAGGAGAAAAAAAAATTCTCAAAAGAAAAAAAATAGAAATAAAAATAACAACACTGGTCAACAAAGAATTTGTCCAAAGACAAAGAATACCTGTTTCTTACATGATTTTTCAAGCAGAAATCAATCATATTGGCTTTTGTCTGTCAGGTCCAGTTTTGACACGGTTCACATATAAACATGTAAAAACGTACAAAAATAAATAATTTTTCCCGTGACCAGACAAAACGGTTGGATATAGAAACAGATAATGTAAATAAAATATGTGCGTCTTGCGCAAATATATATCCTGTGAAAATTAAAAATTGAGAGGACAAATAATAATAAAAAAAGATTTAGCAGTTTTTCATTTATAAAATCGTAAAATATTTTTTATTACTTTGTAAAATTGACTAAGTTTTCAAGTGAATGGCAGCAAAACTGGACCTTATAGACAAACACCAATATAACTTCTACTTCAGCGTAAAAAAAACTAATTATCATCATTATATTGGGGAACAAAAATTTGTATTTACATGCATATAAGACTTTTATGTAGTTTTTTCACCGAATCCAAAAATTATATTGGTGTTTGTCTACAAGGTCCAGTTTTGCCGTTATTTTTATGAAAACTTAAAATTGCAAAAATTATTACCATTTCATATATGAAAAATGACCATCTTTTTTATCATTTGTCCTGTCAACATGGAATTTTCACAGCGTATATACTTTGGTAAGAGAGACATTTAGATTATCCGTTTTCTCTCTTCAAGGAAAAAATAAATAGTTGCAAATTTTTTCCATGTTACATGTCAAAAACGAACACGATTTCTGAATTCAGCGTAACAAAATATTGGATCAGACAAAAAAATTTAAAATTTGTTCATTTGTGTAATTATAACGATAAAATAGAAGTAATACCATTAATAAAAAGTTGAGTCATTGAAAGTGTCTGAAGAAAAGGAATGAGTTTTGCACGCGTGAGAAGGTGCATAATAGGAGTGAATGGCGGGAGTTATGTCTGGGGACATGGTTGCGAGTCTGGCCCCAGGGGATTACCCTTTGCAGTGACGATACCAAAGTGGGGGTCCGTCACGTTATAAAACTGTAGGATGTATTTTTGGCTTCGGACTCGCACACGGGTTTCCTTTAGACTTACATAATGTTCTTCTAAACTATTGTGTTTCCGGTGTACGTTGCGCACTTCACCCCCAATCAGGGGTGAAAGAAGAGGAAGAAAAAGAAAAAAGTTTGTTAGTGTACTATTTGCTAAAGAGCGCTGGTTTAATCAATAAACGGCGTTTAACTTAGAATGTTATCTTGCTGGAAATGTCAAACGTTGGGAAACAAACAGGATATTTTACAATGTTATAAACACTCAATTATTATAAAAATATCTCAAACAAATATATATTCTATACAGTAATGATATTGACAAAGGTAATAAAATGAAAGAATTCCAGATTTTATTTTCTAAACTTTTACAAACTAACAATGAAACAAGACATATGACAAAATTATATGAAATACTTTAGCAATAATTATGTGAAATGCTAATATGTAATAAGTTACATATTTTTTTTTTAACTTCAATTTAACTTAATCACTTCAAAGTGGTTTAATTGACATCAAAATTTTTATAATTTAGGGAAAAATATCAAAACAAATTTCTAACCAAAACCTCTTTTTGGTTCTCACAATTATAATGGCAATAATTGATAATTCAAAAAATAATTTTTTTTTTTTTTTTTTAAAGATTTTAAGACTCACCACGGTCCACAGTAGCCACACTGGGTTGAATAATCAACTCTATGGATGGGTCCTGGCTCATACTTATTTTAAATGTCGCGAAAGAAAATTTTAGATGGCCAAATAAATATTCAGTCAAAAAATAAATAAAATATAAATAAAAAGATGACCTTACATTATATATAGTGCTAATATTACACAAAAAAAATATTAAGAATATTCAGTTCTTGGAGATAAAAGAAAATAAAACTACTATTAACTTTAGTAGGAGGATTCAGACAAGATATGGAAGAACCTTTTAGAAGGTGTTATGGACCACAGAGTATGAAATTGACGACGGCGAATGGGATCCAACTGGGGACAATCAATGAAGATATGGTGAACATATTGCGGGGTATGGCGACGGCAAAATTTGCTTTGCAGATATGAGGAGAATCCCGTGACATCATGTGGCTGTGAGTGATGTTGGTGTGGCCAATGCGGAGGTGTGCAAGTATCACCTCGTGCAAGCGCTTTAGTCGGAGAGAGGAAGACCACTCACCAATGTTTGGCTTTATATTTCCAAGTTTCGCCCCTCGCTGATCACTCACCCAGTACTTCTGTCAGTAAGACCGGAACCCTTGTCGGAGAGCAGGATAATAATCAAATAAATAAATAAATAAATAAACAAACAAATATAAAAATAAAATTAAATATTAAAAAAATATTATATATATATATATATATATATATATATATATATATATATATATATATATATATATATATATATATATATATATATATATATATATATATATATACATATATATATATATATATATATATATATATATATATATATATATATATATATATATATATATTTCACACTTAGTTAAAAACTTAATTATTTCACTGTTAAAAATATAATCCGCAATATTTATATTGCATGTCTATCTAAGTACAATCAAAATTCCTTTTTAACGAGGGGACACTAAGAGTTTTATTTTCCATAAATTTTTTTATAAATAATTTTAATTCTTTTTTATCATTAAAAGCAAGATGTTGTTTAAGAAAAATGAAAAAGGATTTCACATAGTTCGCTCCATTTTTAAAATTTTTTATGCGTGACATAAAAATGTTATCATCCAATAATTTCAAACGCAAAGAATTTCTCTCGTCCAATGTACAATTTTTCCACCATATTAAATATGCGAGGTATTTCCAATCGGCTTTTAAAACCAAATTTCTAACTTGATCGTAACACTGTAGGGTAATAAATTCTTTATTTTCAAGATCCATATTATCTGAAAAGATTATAGCTGTACTTTTAAATTCATTAACAGATTCTTCTAAATCCAAGCTAAAAGAATCCAATTTACATAAGCAAAAGGATTATAGTTTGAACTACTTTCTGGATTAAAAAGAGTTTCTTTAATAAGAGCCCCGTCATTGATATATAATAGGGACTTTTTGAATCTAAGGAAATCATCTCTGGGAAATATATCAGAACACCAATCAACGAAAGTGAACAATTGTCCAAAATTATGACTTCGTAGAAAATGTTCGGCTAAATTACGTAAGTTCCCCAAAACCAAATGGCATTTAATATCATAAGCGTCATTAATATTAAAAAACCTGTATAAAGTATTGGATACTAATTCAAAATACCCATTTTTAATAGTTTGTCGGAGTATATTTGCTCCAAAATCAGAACAAAGGAAGATTTTTAGTTCCGAATAATTGTAATATGGTAAAAATAATTCTAATAAACTATCTCTTCCTTTCACAAAGGTTTTTTCAAGGATTTTCTCAAATGGTTTATCACCCATTTCAGAAAAGTTTACAATAAAACTCTTAACAGATTCTGTTAGGGAATTGAAGTAACACCTGACTATATCTATATGCATTCTTGTTTCACGATTGTTGCAATGAGATTCAATCAGAAGGTGCAAAATTTTCGCAAAAGAATCGAAATTTAAATAGATTTTTAAAATACCATAAAATTTTAGAAATTGACTATGCCACCTAACATTTCTAATTATATTTAGAAGAATTAATGGTGATGAAGATTTAAGGTCTTCCAATTCATAATTATTTACTCGAGAGAGCAAGAACATCATTATATTAGTTTTGGTGGAGAATTTTAAACTATCTTAATGCCTTCTTCCAAAATTCTTTCTTTATCTGCCATTCTTAATATGTAATTGTTCAACAAATATTGAACTCCAATTTCGTTGTTACTTATAACAGCTTTACAAAAAATATTTGCAACTACAGATGGACTCATTTCAGGGGTCCAATTCCGTGTTTGCATCTTGGTTAACGGAGTAATATTTGAAAAAATTTCTGGATTTGATTCATCTGGTTTCTGATCCACCTTGTCCAAAAATATAGAGAATAATCATTCTCCACCTCTAAATTATTACTTTGAAAATAGTATTTCTGATATTTTTTATATAAAATGTTATAGTATAGAATAATATCTTTTTCTATAAAGTAAAAACACGCTAATCTGAATTTTTGATCACGTTTCAAAGAGGCTCGACTCAAAACTAAAATAATTGTCTTTTTCAAGTTTATGGTTCCTTGAATGTTGAAAACTAAGCTCCTAAGGAAATGACAAATATTGATAAGAGGATGAATTGCCTTTTTAAAAACAACATCAAATATTTGCGTTCCAATAAATTGTACCAACAACTTTATATAAGAACGTAATTCATTTATACGATTTATATTTAGCGAAATTAAATGTAAGTAATCGAGTAATTTTACTTCTACTGAAGATTCTATATTTTGCCATTCGTCGACAGAAGCAACACTAAGTTCTTTCTTCTCTTTAAAAACTTTAATGCAATTGCAGAAATGCTCTACTACAACAGGATCTTTGAAGAAGTGAGTAGTGGATAGTGTAAGTGAATATTGCACGAGACTTGGCAATTCTCCCTTGTTACAAATTAAATTGTGCTCCAAATCGTACGCAAATTCTTTAAACTTATTCATCCTAATGTTGGTGGTAAACTTGATTAAACCTGAAATAAAGACAACAATAAATAATTAATAATAATAAGAATAATAATAATAATAAATAATAATAATAAATAATAATAATAATAATAATAATAATAATATTAATTGCCAAACTTTTAAAACTTCTACTTTCGCTTGTGCACATTAACAAAAGAAAGGGTCTGCATTGAAGTATTTTAGAATGCATATTTACAATAGGAAATAGCCATTGAAAGAAATAAACAAAGGCACCTTTACGAATTGCTTACGGATCAACTGAAAGATACCTTAGGCTATAATCATAACACTTATAACATTAAGCATTTAAAATTAAATTAATTATAAAAGAAATATGGAAAAAAAATCATAAATAAATATCATAAGCCCTTTTTTTCTACATCTTTTATATCTGGTTTAATAAAAATTGTTCCTGCACACTTTTCGGATTTGGATGGATTATAATACAAAGTAATTAATGTGTCACTGATTGGAGGATTGCTTAGCCAATCATAATGCATTTAAAGATATTTAATTGTGAATTTTTATGCGATCAAAAACAACAATTTTTGTAATGCAAATGCATTCTCAGAGCCAGCGTTCGTCTATGTAAACAGATGAGCCTTTTATAGGTTGTAAACACACAGTCTTGAGCTTAAGGCTTCATCTAAGAATGAGAATAGTGGTTAAGTCAAGGATCAAAGCTAAAAATAAATAAATAAAAATAAATCCAACTTTTTTGGGTTGGGGGATGGCTCAGTTGTATAGCACCGGGCATATTGTCCTCACGCGCAACATGCGGTGGTTCAATCCCAGAGAAGGCAGTTAATTCTTTACCTTCTCATTATATGTTCTTTCTTTAACATCTTATATAATTGCGATTATTATGCAATATTTAACATCTAAAATATAAAGAACGAGAGATAGGACAGGCTGGACACCTGGTGATGTCGCCTTGACGGGAACTCGGTTGCTTTATAATTGTTCTTGAATCCAACTTTTTGGGTTGGAGGATGGCTCAGTTGTATAGCACCGGGCATATTGTCCTCACGCGCAACATGCGGTGGTTCAATCCCAGAGAAGGCAGTTAATTCTTTACCTTCTCATTATATGTTCTTTCTTTAACATCTTATATAATTACGATTATTATGCAATATTTAACATATATATATATATATATATATATATATATATATATATATATATATATATATATATATATATATATATATATATATATATATATATATATATATATATATATATATATACTATATATATATATATACTATATACTATATATATATATATATATATATATTTTTTTCTTTTCTTTCTTCACCTTCCTCTTTTCCCCAAGATTGGGGGTAAGGTGCTGTACAAGCATCGGAAAAGAAAAGCAGTAGGAGAACATGACAAACGTCGAAAAGAAAGCCCAGCCTTACCGCCCCCTCTGTACCATTAATTAGTGAGAGCTCGTCGCAGACAGAAAATCCACCCTAGAGCATCATGGGACCGCGACGGACCCTCACTATGGTAAATCGTCAATGTAAGGGTTCATCCCCTGGCCCAGGTGGGCCACAACCATGCCCCCATACAAAACCCCGCCATTCTCTCCTATCATGCACCTTTATTCTCGCCTCTGCCAAACTCACATTTCTCTCCTTCAGACATTCGTTCACCGACTCAATCCACTTTCTCTTCGGTCTCCCAGCCGGTCGGTTCCCAACACACTCACCACTATACATCCGCTTAACCAACCTACTATCATTCATCCTTTCCACATGACCAAACCATCTCAACATACTTTCATTTATTCTCCCATTTACCCCTTTCTTCACACCACACAACTCTCTAATACGTTCATTCCTCATTTTATCAATTCTTCTCACACCTAGCACACCTAAGATTGTCCATCTGAACACATTGAACTTTAGATCTATACTTCTTATTCCAGACCATAGTCTCACTACCATACAATAACACAGGTAACAACATACCCTCATGTAAGACCCTAGCACACTCAAGACTTAGTCCCTTTGCATTCACCAACAATTTAATTGCACCAGCCACCTTCCTGCCATTCACAACTTTCCTACTACACTCTGCATCGTCCGTTCCCTTCTCATCCAACATATACCCTAAATATTTAAACTCAGACACTTGTTCTAGCTGCTCACCATCTAACATAACTTCACACTGAGGACTGTCCTCACTCACAACCATAACCTTACTTTTATCTACGTTTACTTTCAAACCCCTCCTTTTACACACCCTGCCAAATCTCTCTACCAACCCTCTCAAACTCTCTTCAGATTCGCCACACAGAACCAAATCATCCGCATATAATAGGTAGGGCACCTTCCACTCATCTCCATTCTCCATCATTCTAACACCATTTCCTGCCATCCCCACCTCGAATTCTTTCATAACCCATCCATATACAAATTGAATAACCAAGGAGACATAACACAACCCTGTCTTACTCCGCTATTAATCCTAAACCAATCACCATTGACACCATTTATTCTTACACACGCTTCACTATCGTCATACATACTTTTGATTCCATTCAGAAGCCTACCACCAACACACCATATATCACTAACACCTGCCATAAAGCTTCCCTATTAACTCTATCATACGCCTGTTGCAAATCCATAAAACCTAAATACAATTTATTCTTCTTCTCCCTCATTTTCTCAATCATTTGTTTCAATGTAAAGATTTGATCCACACATCCTCTACCTCCTAAACGCACCTTGTTCTTCACCAGTCAGTCCCTCAGTCACTCGACGCACTCTTTCGACCAAAATACCAGCATATACCTTCCCTACAACACTCAATAAACTTATTCCCCTATAATTTCTACAGTTCCCCTTTTCTCCCTTACCCTTATACAAGGGTACTATTACCGCTCTCCTTCAATCCCTTGGAACTATACCCTCCATAAACGCTTTATTACACAACTTCCAAATCCAATCAATCACCATCTCGCCTCCGCTCTTGATCATTTCACTAGTAATTTCATCTATACCTGCAGATTTACCATTCCTCAACTTTCTCACCCCACCCATTACTCCCCCTTACTAATTATCTCATCCCCAAAACACCCATTTCATATTACATCAAATCCGCACACATTCACTAACACCTCATCATTACTGTTAATATTGTGCAGATTTTCGAAGTGTTCTTTCCACACTCCCCTCACATCCATTTCATCAGTTACAAAAGCACCATCCCTATTCATTGTTCTAAGCAGATTCCCCTTATTCTCATTCTTAACCTTTCGCGCTTCCTTCCAGAAGAGCTTCCTATTTCCTTGTATGTCCTCATTCATCCTCCTTCCAAACTGTTCATTTACCTCTTGTTTTCTCCTACGTATACACCTTTTAGTATTTCTTTTTTCATCCTTATATAATTCCATGCATCTTTCTTTTGAATCTTCATCATTTGCTTTTAGTACATTCAACCACGCTTCTTTTTTACCTTTAACCGCTTTCATCACCTCTTCATTCCACCATTCGCTGTTAACATTCTTACTTCCTACTTTAGCACATCCACACACTTCCTTTGCACTACTAACAATTGCTTCCTTCATTTGCCCCCAGATTTGTTCAGTATCAACTTGTTCACATTCAACCGATTTACTAGCGAGCGCTCTTACATACTTATCCTTATTATCTTGCTCACTTAACTTCTCACTCTTAATTTTACCTACTTCCTTTCGTATCACCTTCCTCTCCATCCAAGCCCCCACTAACTTAATTTTACATAGAACAACATAATGATCCGATAATCCCATTCCTAAACCCCTAACTGATTTAACATCCAACACATACTTCAACATCTCCTTCTTCACCAACACTAAATCAATCATACTTTTCACTTCAATACCATCTCTACCTACACCAACTCTAGTATACTTATGGATACTCTTGTGTTTAAAGAAAGTATTACTTACACACACACCTCTCTCTTCACAGAAATCAATCACCTTCCTACCATTCTCATTTTCTCCCGCCACCCCAAAACCACCTGTTATACCATCCCTTTTTTGATCACCTATCCAACCATTCAGGTCCCCCAAAACTATCAATCTGAAGCTCCTACTCACCCCATCCAGAACATCATTCAGATTATCCCCAAAAAATCGTACTCTCTTCAACGTTTCCCTCAGATGGACCATACGTCACAACCACACATACCTTGACCTTTTCAAACTTAAATTTAACCATTAGAATTCTAGGACTCACACAATCAAAGTCTACCATAGCTTCATACCACAGGTCACTCATCAAAATTGCAACTCCTTCTCTTCCTCTCTCATTCTCTTCCACACCAGCACGCACACATTTCACATCACACCACTTAATTTCACCTTTTCCTTTCATCTTTGTTTCAGTCACAGCGAGCAAATCAAATTTGCCCTTTCTAAATACATCCATCACCTCTCTCCTCTTCTTCTCAACATTTATTCCTCTGACATTCCATGTACCCATACGATTCATACAATTTCGCCGAAAGTTAGAAGGTCGTTTACGGCGATCACGACCTTCTCCGAGGCCTGCATTAGCATTCCTGGCAAGAAATAGATGGTAGTAGGCAGCCAACCCAACTACCACCGCCCCTTAGTCGACTTCTACGACACGCAGGACATACGATGTGGAAATTCTTTCTCCCCCGCACACAGGGATATGAGTAGTAGGGATGTCTGTAAGGTGTTATCTAGAAGTGGGGTGTATACTTTAATCATGTGTATATGATATGTGGATAAATGGTGGTTAGTAATATGTTGCCTGGAGGATGAGTGTGTGAAGAATATGAACGCAAAAGAGAAAGGCGCACCATTAAAAATGGGAGGTAATTTCATCGTTCGAGTATGCGTGTACTCTCCCTCATATATATATATATATATATATATATATATATATATATATATATATATATATATATATATATATATATATATATATATATATATATATATATATATATATATATATATATATATATATATATATATATATATATATATATATATTTCTAATATATATATATATATATATATATAAGACATCTTACATACCTTTTCCACATTTATACACATACCTATATCCACACCCCTCTTCTAGATAACTTACAGACATACCTATCCCTTATATCTATGTGTGTGGGAAAGAGTACTTACATCGTATGCCTTGCGTGTCGTGAAGGCGACAAAGGGAAGGTGGTAGTTGGATTGGCTGCCCACTACCACTTATATTTTGCCAGGCATGCTAATGCATGCCGCGGAGAAGGTCGTGATCGCCATAAACGGCCTTCTATCTTTCGGCGAAAATGTATGAATCGTATGGATACATGGAATGTCAGGAATAAATGTTGAGAAGAGGAGAGAGGTGATGGAGGTATTTAGAAAGGGCAAATTTGATTTGCTCGTTGTGACTGAAACAAAGGTGAAAGGAAACGGTGAAAATGAGTGGTGTGGTGTGGTGCGGAAATGTGTGCTGGTGGCTGGAAAGAGACGAGGGGAGAGAAGGAGTTGCAATTCTGATGAGTGACTTGTGGTACTGAGCTATGGTAGATTTTGTGTGCGTGAGTACTAGAATTCTAATGGTTAAATTTAAGTTTGAAAAGGTCAAGGTATGTGTGGTTGTGACATATGGTCAATCTGAGGGTAATGTTGAAGAGTGCGATTTTTAGGGATAATCTGAATAATATTTTGGATGGGGTGAGTAAGAGCTTCAGATTGATTGTGTTGGGTGACCTAAATAGTTGGATAGGTGATCAAAAAAGGTATAACAGGTGGTTTTGGGATTTTGAGAACATCAAAATGAGTAGGAAGGTGTTGTTTTCTGTGAGGAGAGACATGTGTGTAAGTAATACTTTCTTTAAACACAAGAGTATTCATAAGTATACTAGAGTTGGTATCGAAGTGAAAAGTATGATTGATTTTGTGTTGGTGAAGGAGATGTTGAGGTGTGTGTGTTGGATGTTAAATCAGTGAGGGGTTAGGAATGGGATTATGGGATCATTATGTTGTTTTATGTAAAATTAAGTTAGTGGGGGCTTGGATGGAGAGGAAGGTGATAAGGAAGGAAGTGGGTAGAATTAAGAGAGAAGTTAAGTGAACAAGGTAATAAGGATAAGTATTTAAGAGCGTTCGCAAGTAAATCAGTTGAATGTGAACAAGTTGAAACTGAACAAATCTGGGAGCAAATGAAGGAAGCAGTTGTTAGCAGTGCAAAGGAAGAATGTGGATGTGCTAAAGTAGGAAGTAAGAATGTTAACAGTGAGTGGTGGAATGAAGAGGTGATGCAAGCGGTTAAAAGTAAAAAAGAAGAGTGGTTGAATGTACTAAAAGCCAATGATGAAGTTTCAAAAGAAAGATGTTTGGAATTATATGAGGAGGAAAAAAGAAATACTAAAAGATGCATACGTAGTAGGAAAAAGAGGTAAGTGAACAGTTTGGAAGGAGGATGAACGGGGACTTAAGAGAATAGGAAGCTCTTCTGGAAGGAAGCGCGAAAGGTTAAGATGGGAATCTGCTTAAAATAATGAATAGGGATGGGGCTTTCGTAACTGATAAAATGGATGCGAGTGGAGTGAGGAAGTTAACACTTCGAAAATCTGCTTAACATTGGCAGTAATGAAGAGGTGATAGTGAATGTGTGTGGGTTTGATGGTGTAAGAAGGAATAGGTATTTTTAGGTTATTAGTAAGGAGGAGGTAATGGGTAGAGTGAGAAAGTTGAGGAATGGTAAATCTGCAGGTATAGATGAAATTACTGGTGAAATGATCAAGAACGAGAGGCGAGATGGTGATTGATTGGATTTGGAAGTTGTGTAATAAAGCGTTTATGGAGGGTATGCTTCCGAGGGACTGGAGGAGAACAGTAATACTACCCTTATATAAGGGTAACTGTAGAGATTATAGGATAATTAGTTTATTGAATGTTGTAGGGAAGATATGCTGGCATTTTGGTCGAAAAAGTGCGTCGAGTGACTGAAGGACTGGTTGGTGAAGAAAAAGGTGTGTTTATGAGTGGTAGAGGATGTGTGGATCAAATCTTTACATCGGAACAAATGATTGAGAAAATGAGAGAAGAATAAATTGTATTTAGGTTTTATGGATTTGCAACAGGCGTATGATAGGATTAATAGGGAAGTTCTATGGCAGGTGTTAGTGGTAGGCTTCTGAATGGAATCAAAGTATGTATGACGATAGTGAAGCATGTATAAGAATAAATGGAGTCGAAAGTGATTGGTTTAATATTAATAGCAGAGTGAGGCAGGGATGTGTTATGTCTCCTTGGTTATTCAATTTGTATATGGAAGGGGTTATGAAAGAATTTGAGGTGGGGGTGGCAGGGGATGGTGTTAGAATGATGGAGAATGGAAGAGAGTGGAAGGTGCCCTTCCTATTATATGCGGATGTGTGGTGAATCTGAAGAATTTGAAAGGATTGGTAGAGAGATTTGGCAGGGTGTGTAAAAGGAGGGATTTGAAAGTAAACGTAGATAAGATTAAGATTATGGTTGTGAGTGAAGACAGTCCTCGGTGTGAAGTTATGTTAGATGGTGAGCAGCTGGAACAAGTGTCCGAGTTTAAATATTTAGGATATATGTTGGATGAAAAGGGAACGGATGATGCAGAGTGTAGTAGGAAAGTAATGAATGGCAGGAAGGTGGCTGGTGCAATTAAATCATTGGTGGATGTAAAAGGACTAAGTCTTGAGTGCGCTAGGATCTTACATGAAGGTATGTTGTTACCTGTGTTAATGTATAGTAGTGAGACTGTAGTACTCCATTATAACTTTGTAAAAATTTTTAACTTATGTTCGTACTTATGCTAAAATTTGCGCGAGCAAAGTTTTAGCATAAGTCAAAGAAGTGAAATAGTATATAAACCCGTTCTGTTGAGGTACTCGAGCAATTATTAAGAATCAGAAGAAATAAGTCTCACAGAAGATACTCTCTCCAGAACTCCTCCAAACTTCAAACACCACTTTTGGCAAGGGAGGTAAATTTATGGAAAAGTCTGCGACTCCGAATTTCGATTACCAATTTTCGCTTTTAAACGAAGAGTAAGAGGCAAGTTTGAAAAACGCACTGGAAAAGGCTGCGACTTGCAATTCGCCTACAAAGAGTATCTCAACAGAAGGGACTTTGTTACAACTTTACTTGTGTTACAACTTTACTTTTTCATTGAATAAATCGTCTTCTATTTTTGAATTTATTTTAAATTCCCAAGTAACCTTGAGTTACTTTATTTAAAAAGATAATTGAAAGGAGACTTTTGTTTCCTATTCCATAAAAAGATAAGGTATTGCAAACTTTGTTTGCGTTTACTAAAAAGATAATTACCTCAGGACTTTGTGTCCTATTTCATAAAAAGATAAGTGTGAAACCTAGAGTTTCATTTTACTAAAGAGATAATTGCAGTGGCCTATCATTGCTAACGTAGTTGTGAACTACAAAACTTTTAAACTCATCATATACTTATATAGGGGGACTAAAGAAGAGACCACCTACATCACTCCAAGTCCTTCCCTATATAATTGGTGATCCCAGAGTTGTTCAATAGAAGAACAAGAAGAACACCCAGCATCTTCAATCAACCCTCCAAATCTTTCAACAGTAACTGAATATCAATGTCGGACAACGAGGAATCGGACACTGCTGCTTTGGCTCAGGTAAGGATTAAAGTTCCTGTATTTTTAGAGGCTGCCGTTTCTTCCTGGTTTCACATTTTAGAGGCCCAATTTTTCCTTGCTAGAATTACTTCGGAACAAACTCGTTTTTATCACACTCTTTCTAACCTTCCTGCAGAAGTTGTTTCTCGCATTTCTCCTTCTGAACTCGAGAGTAAAAATTATTCTTCCCTTAAGGAATCTATCATTTCCCTATTCGAACAGAGCAAAACAGAAATGTTTCAGGAGCTACTGTCCAAACAACCTTTTACTGGTAGACCATCTGCGTATCTTCGCGACATTTTAAATTTAGCATCTAAATTAAATGTCGGTGAAGATATTGTGCGCCTTCGTTTTCTTGACGCTCTTCCTTTCTCTATTCGTCCTGTTATTGCCGCCCAAACTTCTCTCTCATTGGAACAATTAGGCGCATTAGCCAACGATCTTTTACCATTTGTCAATCCTTCGTCTCAAACTGCAGCGAGCTGTGCTCCTGTAGTTACAAATCCTGTTAACAATTTTCATAAGCCTACTACTTCAATATCTTCTATTCCTTTTGGCCTTAAACCGTTTTATAACGATCAGAAACCTAAAGTTTGTCGATCACACTTATATTTTGGTACACAAGCTAGGAATTGCAAGCCTTGGTGTCAATGGCCAAACAAACAAGGCTTACAAATATATCCCTCTTCTAGACCTTCTTCACCTGCATCTTCTCGTGCCTCATCACCTGTTCCTACTTCAAAAAACGAATAGAGCGAGATCCAATAAGCGCCATCTTGGGCTCGCATTTCAAAACTGCTGTTTGTATTTTTGGAAAAACCATAGACTTTTTAGTCGACACTGGCGCAAGTATAACAGCCCTTCCTATATCGATGGCACGTAATTTTTCTCTTTCCCCTACCGCAGTTTCATGTACTGCAGCAAATAATACTCCTATTAAGTGTCATGGTGAACTTACAGCATTTTTTACGTTACCATCCCTTCGCCGTGAATTTCAATGGACCTTTCTAGTTGCAGACATAGCAACCCCCCTTCTCGGCATGGATTTCTTCCATCATTTTAAATTAATTTTGGATTGTGGTCAAAAACTTATTTTGGATTCCACTACGAACCTACAGGCTCCTATTCGAATTCTAAATGGTTCTGTGCCATCTCCCATTTTTAATACATTTCCTTCTCATCCAGTAGTAACTCAGCTTTTGGAGGATTTCCCATCTCTAACGTCACCTATTAATCCATTACAAAATTCTGAGTATAAATCTAAAAATTTTCACCGTATAGAGACAAGTGACGCTCCCCCTGTTTATGCTAAATTTCGTCGTCTAACAGAGGATAAATTAGCAGTTGCAAAAACTGAGTTTAATACTCTCTTAAAAGCTGGTATTATTCGTCCTTCTAAATCCCCCTGGTCGTCACCTCTTCACCTCGTTCCTAAGAAAGCTCCAGGTGAATGGCGTCCATGTGGTGATTTTAGAACTTTAAATTCTGTGACAAAACCAGATCGTTATCCTCTTCCATATATTAACAGTTTGTCTCATAAACTTCACGGTACGCATGTATACAGTAAAGTAGATCTTCTCCGGGCATATCATCAGATCCCTATTCATCCAGAAGACATAGAAAAGACTGCCATTACGACCCCTTTTGGTCTTTTTGAATTTGTTTCTATGCCTTTTGGTCTTCGTAATGCTGGAGCTACTTTCCAACGCTATATGGATTCAATATTTCGAGATATTCCTTTTGTTTTTGTGTATCTGGATGACTTATTAATTTTCTCAGAGAATCAAGAGCAACACAAAGAACATTTGCGTCAAATATTTAAAATTTTACATGATAACCACCTTCGTATTTCTGTTCCAAAGTGTTTATTTATGCAATCATCTCTAGACTTTTTAGGTTATCATATTTCTTCCCATGGCCTTAGTACACCTGATTCTAAGAAGTCTGAAATTTCCGCCTATCCTATGCCAACTGATTATTCTAGTCTTCGTCGTTTCCTTGGTATGGTGGGATATTATCGTCGTTTGATTCCTAATTTTGCTAATTTAGTTTTTCCGCTTTCGGAATTGGCCAAACTTTGTCCTAACAAATCTAGTTCTCTTTCTTGGTCTCCGGAAGCCTCTAAAGCATTTCAGGAAATTAAAACTGCCATAGCTAACGCAGCAGCTCTCCAATTCTCTCATCCAGATGTCACTCATCTCCAACTGGTCACTGACGCTTCCCAAGTCGCCATCGGAGCTGCACTGCATCAGATGATTGATGGCGAACCAATACCAATTGATTTTTACAGCAAGAAATTGACTACCCAACAAAGAAAATATTCAGCTTTCGACAGAGAACTCTTAGCAGCATATTTTGCTGTTCTTCATTTTAAACACTTTTTAGAAGGTAGAGATGTCGTCTTGTGTACCGATCATAAACCCCTTGTCTCCGCTTTTTATAGCAGAAATCCAGCAAAGAGCGATCGCCAGCAAAGACATCTTTCTATCATTTTGGAATACGTCTCTTCAGCCTTATATATTAAAGGATCAGATAATGTGGTAGCTGATGCTTTATCACGCTCCATATCATCTACTTCCATCGATCCAGTTGATCTTCCTGCTATTGCACGATCACAAGCCACTGATGAAGAATTACAAACTTACAAGCCAAGACTTCATGCTTTCCCACTCTATGACAATCTTCAAATTTGGTGCGAAACTACTACTCCTCATCCTCGTCCATTTCTTCCTAAGCAAAATCGTGAACAAGTTTTTCAAGATCTCCATGGCATGTCTCATCCAGGTGTCAAAGCTTCTCTTCGATTAGTGAAGACGCGCTACTTCTGGCCCAATATGGATAAAGATATTCGTATATGGACTCAATCTTGTCATCAATGTCAAAGTTCCAAGATTCAACGCCATACAAAGCAACCTGTTATTCCATTAGAAATTCCTTCCCAGCGCTTTGAAACCGTACACATTGACATTGTTGGACCTTTACCTTCAACCACCGCTATTCAAGAATCTTCAGCAACGTTTCGATATCTTCTCACTTGTATTGATAGAAACACAAGATGGATGGAAGCCTTTCCTCTTCAAAACACCACTGCAAAATCTGTCTCTTACGCTTTCTTACAATGGATCTCTAGATTCGGCGTGCCTTTATATGTCATCACGGATCGCGGACCTCAGTTTGAAAGTGAATTTTTCTCAGAACTATCTTCCTTAATTGGTTTCCATCGACTTAGAACGTCATCTTACCATGCCCAAGCTAATGGAAAAATCGAAAGGTTTCACCGATCTTTGAAAGCGGCAATCATGGCTAGAAAGACTGATTGGTTACTTTCCTTGCCCATCATCCTTTTTAGCCTTCGATGTATACCTAATGATTCAGGTTACTCCCCTTTTCAAGCTGTAATAGGAAAAACACCTTTATTACCCGCGGATCTCTTTCCTTCAAATCCTTCTTCAAAGCAAGAATTTGAAGTCTTTATGAAAAAATTCATCGCTAGAATGAAAGAACTCGATTTCAGACAATCTCCACCTTTGCATACGTCACGCGATGTTACTTTCATTCCTGAAGCTTTAAAAACATGTACACATGTATACGTACGCGTCGATCGCATCAAAAAGACGTTAGAAGCTCCTTACACCGGACCTTTCCTTGTGCTTCAACGGTTCGATCGATGTTTCAAGTTACAGTACCCAACAGGAAGAACTGATATGGTTTCCATTGATCGATTGAAACCTGCATATATGCCTCCTGTAATAAACTCAGATGTTGTACCACGAGATGCTCCTTCATCATCCGATGTTTTGTCAGAAGATTCTTCAACACCATCCGATGTTCCCGCACAATCAGTGCCAACAGAAGAAGAACCTCCTTTACGAAGAAACCCGAGGCGTCAAGTAACATTCTCCAAACAAACTTATGTGAAATATTTTTAATATATATATATAATTATTTGTAACATTTTGTATTTTTATCCATTTAAATGTTTGTATGTTTGTTTATATCTAACGAATATAACCAAATATGCTTATGTTTAAATGCCCCTTTTATTTTCTATATATATAACATTATTGTTTTTTATGTATTCAAATATTTGTATATATGTTTAGATCTTCGGATGTAACCAATTATGCTCGTATTTGAATATTCTTCAAATTTCATGTATACTATTTTTACCTTCAAATGTTTATATGTCTACTTATGTCTTCGGACATAATTAGATATGTTTGCATTTGAAAGTACTTTAACTTTATGTATTTTAGTTCTTATTTTTGCCCCATTGAAATGTTTTATATGTTTGTGTGCATTGTTAAATGCCCACAAATATGTATACATTTGAATGAAGGTTAATTTTTATATCTTGTATAATTATTATAACATACTTTTACACTCCGTTTTTAGCGCGGGAAGTAATGTAGTACTCCATTATAACTTTGTAAAAATTTTTAATTTATGTTCGTACTTATGCTAAAATTTGCGCGAGCAAAATTTTAGCATAAGTCGAAGTGAAATAGTATATAAACCCGTTCTGTTGAGGTACTCGAGCAATTATTAAGAATCAGAAGAAATAAGTCTCACTGAAGATACTCTCTCCAGAACTCCTCCAAACACCACTTTTGGCAAGGGAGGTAAATTTAGTTACAACTTTACTTGTGTTACAACTTTACTTTTTCATTGAATAAATCGTCTTCTATTTTTGAATTTATTTTAAATTCCCAAGTAACCTTGAGTTACTTTATTTAAAAAGATAATTAAAAGGAGACTTTTGTTTCCTATTTCATAAAAAGATAAGGTATTGCAAACTTTGTTTGCACTTACTAAAAAGATAATTACCTCAGGACTTTGTGTCCTATTTCATAAAAAGATAAGTGTGAAACCTAGAGTTTCATTTTACTAAAGAGATAATTGCAGTGGCCTATCATTGCTAACGTAGTTGTGAACTACAAAACTTTTAAACTCATCATATACTTATATAGGGGGACTAAAGAAGAGACCACCTACATCACTCCAAGTCCTTCCCTATATAACTATGGTCTGGATAAGAGTTGTTCAATAGAAGAACACCGTGCATCTTCAATCAACTGTGAGAAGAATTGATAAAATGAGGAATGAACGTATTAGGGAGTTGTGTGATGTGAAGAAAGGGATAAATGAGAGAATAAATTAAAGTACGTTGAGATGGTTTAGTCATGTGGAAAGGATGGATGATAGTCGGTTGGTTAAGCGGATGTATAGTGGTGTGTGTGTTGGGAATCGACCGACTGGGAGACCGAAGAAAAAGTGGATTGAGTCAGTAAAGGAATGCCTGGAGGAGAGAAATGTGAGTTTGGCAGAAGCGATGAGAAAGGTGCATAATAGGAGTGAATGGGGGAGTTTTGTGAGGGGGTATGGTTGTGGCTCACATGGGCCAATGGATGAACCCCACACTGACGAGATGCCATAGTGAGGGTTCGTCCCGGTCCCGTGAAGCTCTAGGCTGGATTTTCTGACTGCGACGAGTTGTCACTAATGGGTATAAAGGGGGCGGTAAGGCTGGGGTTTCTTTTTGACTGGTGTCATATTCTTCTACTACTTTTCTGTTTCCGGTGCATGTCACGCAATTAACCCCCAGTCTTGGGGAAAGGTGGAAAAAATAATAATAATAATAATAATAATAATAATAATAATAATAATAATAATAATAATAATAATAATAATAACAATATTAAATAATAATAAATAATAATAATAAATAAATAAATAATAATTAATAATAAATAATAATAATAAATAATAATAATAATAATAATAATAATAATAAATAAAAATATACTAATAATATATATATATATATATAATATATATATAAAAAAAAAAACACAAAAAAAAAAAAAAATATATATATATATATATATATATATATATATATATATATATATATATATATATATATATATATATATATGCTATATATATATATATATACTTTATTCTTTGTCTTCCCCTTGTAACTAAGTCAAAAAGAAAGCACCCAATACCCTTAAGCGCGAATCTGTGGCAACAAAATAATCCACCCTATAACTTCACAACACCCCAAAAGACCCCCATTGTGTTATCTCTTCAATATCAAGGTTCATCCCCTGGGTCAGGTCAACAACCTTGTCCCCTCACAAAACCACGTCTTTCACTCCTATTGTGTACCATTTTCCTCGGTTATCCTAAATTCACATTAATTTCCTTTAAACACTCTTTTACTGACTCAATCCACTTTTTATTAGGTCTCCTACACGATCGATTTCTAACGCACTCACCTCTATACATCCGTTTATCCAAAGGACTATCATTTATTCTTTCCATATGACCAAACCAATAATTTGCCTTTCCTCACACCACAGAGCTCCTTAACACGCTCATTTATTTTATCAATTCTTCTCACATCTAACACGCCCCCCCCCCCTTAGATCATCCATCTAAACAGACTTCACCGTAGATATATATCTCTTAATCTACACCAAAGTTTCCCTACTATGCATTAACACTGGTAACAACATACACTCATGAAGAACGCTAGCGCATTCCAGATTCAGTCCCCTTGCATTCACCAATGATTTAATTGCACCAGTCACCATCCTACCACTCGTAACTTTCCTACTACACTCTACATGATATGTTCCATTTTCATCCAACATATAGCTTAAACTTAAATACATAAATTCAGATAATTAATTATTACAGTTGCTCCTTATCCAACATGGTTTCAGACTGTGGACTCTCCTCACCAACCACCATCACCTTACTCTTCTATATTTACTTTCAAACTTTCTTTATATTCGCCACATTAAACCTCAACTCCCTCCTCTGCCACCTCTATCTTTAATTCTTTCATCACTTCATCTAAATTCAAATTAAATTGTCATGGGTGTATAACACACTCAGTCTCACTCCACTATTAATATTAAACCATTCACACTCCACTCCATTTATTCTTACACACACACGCTTAACTCTCGACAGATATACCTTCGATTCCACTCAGAAAAATACTACTAACACCTGCCAAGACCTTCTCTATTAATTCTGTCAAAAGCCCGTTGCAAATCCATAAAACCTAAATACATTTCTTTTTTCTTCTCACTTATGTTTCAATGAAAAATTTGATCTACACATTCTCGACCAATTTTAAATGCACCTTGATTGATCTTCAACAAATCAGCCCCTCAGTCACTCAACACATTCTTTCTTTCAACCAAAATACCAGCATATATCTTCCCTATAGCCTTTTCCCAATAGTTTCTACAGTTCCCCTTATATAAGGGTATTATAACTGACTTCCTGAAATCCTTCAGAACTACACCCTCCAAAAACGCTTTGTTACACAACTTTCATATCCAATCAATCACAATCTCACCTCCATTCCTGACCATTTCATCTGTAAGTCCATCAATACCTGCTGATTTACATTACTTCGACTTTCTCACTCTACCTATACTTCCACCCCACTAATTACCTAATCCCTAAAATACTTACTACTTATTATACCATCAAACTCACACACATTCACTATCACCAAGTGGAAATGGGATATATATATATATATATATATATATATATATATATATATATATATATATATATATATATATATATATATATATTATATATATATATATATATATATATATATATATATATATATATATATATATATATATATATATATTATATATATATCTTGTGAATGATTTTTACCTAAAATACATATTTTAAACTCTTAGAGCAAAAATGGTTTAAAAA